>JBAMHW010000019.1:22297797-22336170 GCA_037177495.1 Rhadinocentrus ornatus | reverse complement strand
TTTCAATTATTTTTGCCATAAGTTATTTAAATAGAGTTCTGTTATGTTGACCTCTTTTATGTGGCAGATTAGTCATTGTTAATTGCTTTGGACAACTTTTGGGGGGTTAAAATAAAAAAAAACAACTTTTTTTTTAACTTTAAATCTGTGCCTGACTGTCCTTCACTGCTCGGTCCATCACACCAGGTCAAGTTCAGGTTGTCCAATTCAGACCATGACTGATCGGTATCAAGGGGCCCAAAGTGTCCAAATACTTGGAAACTGTCCCCAAAAACATTACAGCACCAGAAACCTAGACAGTTAACACAAGGCTCATAACACCAGACTGTGTTTTTCCATCTTCTGCTGTTAAATGTTGGTGAGCCGGTGCCAACTTCTGTTCTTGCTGTTTTCTTCAGCTGTTGTCACCCATCCACCTCTAGGCTGGAGCTACTGCAAGTCTGAGCTGTCTTCTATTCAGCACAGGCGTAAAGATTTGTTGTTCAGGGTTTTTAAGTTACTCTGTTTGCTCCAACCAGCCCAGCTTCTGGTCTTTCTATCTGTAAAACGGCTACTCACTGGATGCTTTCCGTTTTCCATCATTCTGAATGAACTGTTAGGGTGAAAATCCAGGACATCATCATGCACAGAAACACTCAAGCCAGCTCATCTGGCAACTACAATCATCCCACTTTCAAAGTCATTGAGATCAAGTGAAGTTATTTGCTAGTACCTCTAGGATTATGAGTAAAAAAACAGCCGATACAGAGGTGTTCATACCAAAGCTTGTTTATCATTTGGACTAATCATACACAAAGTGTAATGTGGAATAACCTGCTCTCTCTAAAAAGCTGATTTGGGATAAACAACAAAGTTAAAAAACAATCAAGTACTGAAGCTGAGGGGTTCAGAATAGTTAACTAGATGAGAGCATCTCCACAAGAGGAGAGAACATTATTAAATGTAAAAAACTTTCAAAAAATGGTCCAAGGAAGGACAACTAGTGAACCTACTGCAGGATGCTCTGCACAATGTTGAGCTAGGAAACTTAGGGTCCTCGTATTTGTGTGGATGTCCCCCTGACAAGAACTACATCCCTAAATATTTATGCACATGTTAACCTTTTGCATTGTACACACACAAAAATTAAGGAATTGTCCAGGAAGAATAGATACAATTCAAGACCCAGACTTGGTCTCAAAAGGCACCGCATCTCTATTTAATAAAGCGTGGGATGTTTGAACAACAAATCTGAAGCACGAAGATCCAAAGTTACAGCTCAGAAAATCCCTTTAATGCATATTGTGCATATTTTTTATGGCTTGTGCCTGAAAATGTGCTAACTCATAATAAAACAATCACTATGATGCAAATGTAGCTCTAAATCTCTATAAAATCATAGTGGAAGATGTTGATATTATCTCTACAACAAAGGCCAACACTGCCAAGCTAAAGCAGGACAGAATTAGGGAGATTTCAGGTGACGTCTCTAAAAAATGATATTTTGGAAGAACTTGGCATCATCTGTTCTCGAAATCCACCAATTTGGAAACCTCAGATTTTTAAAGGCTTTTCTTGTGCAACTGATCATTATTTCTAATGCAAAAAAACATTTTTGCACTCTATTCACCAAAAACTTTCTGTAAATCACAAATATGTGCAATATCTACACCCATCTTTTAAACACATATGAAGTGTCTACATATCTTATGTACCTATTTAATGTTGGGTTTTTTGAAAACTTTTTTTACTTGCATAAATGGCTTTGGGGTCATGATCTAACACAGGAAAGGGCAAAGTCGCCCCTCAACAACTGCAGTCCTGCAGGTTTTGGATGTTTCCCTCTGTAGCCTACATCAGAATAATGGATCAACATGATTGTGCAGAACCTAACTATAAGTTGTTGAGGAGAAATTGAATTAGATGTGTTGGAGCAGGGAATAATCTGAAACCTGCAGGACACCTCAAGTCCAGAGCTGCCCATCCCTTGTTTAACATCAGCATTCTCAACCAACAAAGCATGTCTTTTTATTGGGTAGGCTGTGGTTGTGGGTGTGTTCCTGTCCAGTCATTCCTGTTAAAATACCTAGTTATGGTCAGAGATAAAAGATGGCTTGGCCTTAAATACCAGCTCAGTCACCACATAGTAAGACATGGTAAAGTCCACATGTTAAATAACATGTAATGTGTATACTGAAGTACTTATTTTTTTACTTTTACACAAAATTTATGTACAGATGTATGTAACAAATAGACATGTCTATGAATAACATCAATGTGGCTTTAACAGACCCAGAGAAAAGTCACACAAGATACAAAGAGACTCTGGTGCATGAGCCTTCTTCTATGCAGTGTAACTTTGAATTCAGGCGTTAAGCTAGCTTTCTCTGTGTTTTTATATATTGTTTTATATTGACCTCACGTTTGTGTCTGGAATAAAGCATTATAATTATTATTATTTTACCCATTTCAATAAAAACTGGCAATGTATTTTCTTGGAGATTGGGCTGCATTTTGAGGTTCATTACTGATCCATTAACTGAAAAAATGTTAAATGAGGTTGTTTGGAAAGTGAATAACCATTTTCAAAAGTTGCCAAAAATTATATTAAAACAAATATCCAATTATGTTGCATAGCACAAAGAAACTGGACAAAGAAAATGTTTTTCTATCTTTTCCAAACATTTCATCAGATGCCTCCAGCTTTTCGCTCTGTATTTACATTTCTTTGTTCTGTAAAATCATTTTTAAACTGCTGCAGTTCAAAGGTAAACCTGCTACCTTTCCACACCAAATAATACCAATTTGATTTGACCTGGCACAAAGAGGGTTAATCATCTGCTGTTTAATGTACATCTGTGTACCTCAGCCAGAGAAGAAACCTGCTCTGCAGGCTTCAGTGAGAATGACCACCTTGTAAATACCTGTGAGTTGCAGGTGTTCCAGCTGCTTTACGGTTGAACCTCGGGAGGACAACAAAATCTTCTAGAAATCTTTCTCACTTGCTCCTCATCTTTACTTTCTCTTTCTGTAAGTGAAACCCTTTCCTCCTGTTCACTTGAAATTAAGCAGCCAAAATAAACTCGCTCTGACAGCAATGCAAACTTGGCACTACGCACCGAAACTTGGCTTAATAATTTGATAGTATTAACCAGGAGGTATTCATTGGGGTGGATGATGTATTCATTTTTTTGCACATCATCATTTCCAAATAAAACACACCAATCCAAAAAATGAAACTTTATTGGTTAGACTGACACTTTTCAACATCTAATTAATTAATTTTCCCTTTAAATAAACCAACTCTTGGTGTGTTTGTTCAAACTTTAAGCTTCCTTGTGGAGTCCAAAGTAGGTAATAGAGGCTAATTTTGCCTGTAGTTTACTGTTCAGTTTATTAATCAAAAAGTTATTAAAAAAATAAAAACAAGAAAAAACCCTCTTATTTATGAGTAAAAACTACGCGAATACTTTCCAGAGATAAACAGGTCATTTAAAAAAAATAAAATAAATAAAACTGTTGCAGGTTTAAAAACAAGACTTCACTTACACTTTTACTGTTTGTTTAATCACAATTTATCTTCTCTGAACCACTTTTTCTGAGCTGGAAAGATATCCCATTTATCTGAATGAGCTGTCTCCAGGTTTTTTAAAGTATGACATAAGACTAAGGTGTCATAAAAATATTCATGTTTTAATTTAGTAGTTCCCAACCTTTTTTCCTCTGGGACCCCCTTAATGCATATACTAAAATGCCATGGACCCCCTGCTCCACCCTGTGCTGAAACCATGCTGGTTTTAGGCCAAAAATGGGATTCTCTGTATTAATAATGTATTCTGGTTGAGTCCTGTCCTTTTGATAAAGCCAAAGTTAAATGAACAACATGCAGCCTTACTTTTATTTATTAAAATAGGGACAACATGTGGACATTAATCACAATGACTCTGATTTTGAAAGCCTCAGGAACCCCCTGTGCTCTTTGAGGTACCCCCTTGGGGGGTTCCGGACCCCATGTTGGGAACCATTGTTTTATTCAACTGTTTGAGTGCTTAAATTTTTGTCCTAAACAAACCAGTAACAATTCCAACTCTAAATGAATATAATTTCAGCTGGAGCCTAAAAGTGTATAGAAGCTAACTCTGTGTTTAAATGTTAGACTGATTAAGGAAACAAAAATGAAAATAAAAACATATAATTAATTTAAAAACACACAAGTCAAAAGATGTCATAAATGCATTGATGTTTTGTGCAACACCTGGAGGCAAACACACCAATCTGGAAAATCAGTTGAGTTTGCTTTAAACATCAAATGAGGTAATCCCAGCTGTTAGTGGATTAAGAAGTAGGGTGCAATCAGGAGGAGCTTCCTGTCCACCACAGGGTCAGCACACACAAACATGCACACTTGCACTGATCCCGAATCACCAATGAACCCAACATGTCTTTGTGCTGTGGGAGGAAATCAGTCTGCTCATGGAGAACAGGACTCCTCCCAAAGTGAATGACAATAAACACAGATTAAAAAGATAAAGAAGACAGCAGCACAGGACCATGAGAATAGTGTTGCAGCCCCCATTACAAAGCTTTGATCAGCCAATGATGTTGAGTTAATGAGAATGATTAAATGCTTTGCCTGAACACTGGACTGGCAGCCGCAGTGAAATCCATCAAAGAACAGGAAAAGCACCTCCACAAGCCAAGCTCATTAACACCACTAACCATAAAATCTTTTAACAGAAGACAAAGCCGTGCAAAAGCAGTCTGAAGCAGTGCTGAGGTATCATTCACTCTTTCTATAAGCCCAGATGGGTTTCCTAAGCTGCCATGAAATTTATTTTACACATCAAAACTTTGTTTACTCTGTCGTTTATTTTGTGGAAGGTTTGGTGACCTGAGCTGACTGAGTACTAAGTCTGTGAATATGTGAATCTTCAGGTATTATTTGCCTCAGAGTGCTGCGGCAGTCTGCCTCCCTCTGTTTTGTTTTGGAAAGCACACCCTTTTAAGTCAGTTTTGTGGAGAATAACGCAGAATTGCACTGTCGCAGTAGTATAACTGCCACTAGGTTTCTTAAAATATTCCCTTTTCCTATTTGTATGAGTGTTAAATATTACATATTACATATCAAAAGCATTTAGAGGGTTTATGTTGGATTGTATGGTTAACTAATGGTCATTTTTGTTACTGAATACTAAAATGTAAAAAAAAAATTAAAAATAACATTTTACTTTTTCACAATAATATTTATATGTAATCGTTTAATATGTTTTCAGAGTAATTTAACATTATTAATAGTGTCACTGACCCAAAATTTTAACAATTGCAAAACCTGAAAAGAAGAAATGCTGATTATGTTTTGTTTGCTTGTTTTAATTTAAAAATCAAAAATTATTGCAGTCATTTTTACAGATTTATCAGTCTTACTAAATAATTTCTCCATGCACTTGTTGATGCGACATGCACAATATTAAAAAATGTTTCCTAAACAATCTTGAATAATGTGTCATCCAAATCATCAAACATGCAAAAAAAAGAGGCATTCTGACCACTTTTGCACCTCATCACAAACTGTTAAAAAATACTTCTTACCTGCTCAGAGGTGTGAGGAGTTTCTCTCCTCGCTAGTCCAGAAGTGTCTTTGCTTGTTTCTGTCAGGCTCTATGAACCTCTGACTGACCAGCAGCAAGAGAGGGATGAACAGAAGGAAAGAGGAAAGGAAAGAAGGAATGAAAGAGAAAGAGGAGGAGGAGAGCAGTAAAATTTTCTCATACTTGAAGAATTTTTCCTCCCTCTCTCCTCTCCTTCTCCTCCTCCTCTCTTTAGCTCTGATGTCATTCTATGTGCTTCACAGGTCCCTGCTGGGCGGAGGTTTTGCGATGGAAAACATCTGAATTTTTAGATGCCTTTAAGGGGCCTGAAATCCTTAATGTGTTTTGAAGGGGTCTCTGTCCTCTACTGTATGACAGAAAAGAGAAAGAAAGACGATATGATCTTTTTTTTTGTTGTTGTTTGTTATCTGGAGTCTGATTTTGATGCACCTCACTCAGACCTGATCTCCCATTGAGTGTTAGAGGAGCAACTCCAGGGTCTGACATCAGACACTTGGCAGCAGCAGTCGTTCTTGTTTTGCTCAGAGAGAATGGAAAACAAATCTATGGCATGTAATGCAACAAGACTTTGATTCATTAGGATGAGGTTTGCTCAGGAGCATATGCAGGAGGATCAAAAGATGAGCAACATCACATGGGAATCACTTTGCAATTAGAAAATTGCAGCTAAATTCCAACTGAATCAATTTGAGTGCATTTTTTATTTGATCAGATATAATAAGAAAATTGTCATACTTTCTGCTGGACTTTATAACAGATGACTTAATGTGAAGGATAACTTACGAGTGAATCAGTAAGTGCAAGCAATCCAGACCCTTAGACAAGAAAGCTACCCCAGATCAAAACTCTTCCATCATCACTTAAAGTTTCTTAAAATACATCAACTCTTTGGTTTCTCTGTCCTGAGTGAAGCTGCACGTTATCAGGAAAATATTAATACAAAATATCATTGTTAAAAGGTCCCATTTCATAAATTTTTTTCAACAATTTTATATAGGTGTCAGATGTCCAACAAGTATGTTTTCAAAGTGTATTACCCCAAATTCAGCCTTGGTCCTTAATTTCAGCCATCCCGGTGAGATCTACTGAGAACGGGCTGTTTCTGTGTCTGAACCTTTAAATGTTTATGAATCGTGCCTGTCCGCGCCCCTCTCTGGGAGAAGATCTGGCTTTTGCTGGCACCCACTCTGTGGTTTTAAAGGGCAGGCTCAGCTAACTGGGGTGAGGCGGGTCAATGGCAGTATCCACTACCGGGGACAGTGGTTATTTCCCTTTGTGAGGTCACAAAACTAAAGATCTCAGACTCACACATTGAGCACACATTTGCTAAAAAGTGGAGCAAGCAAGTGAGAGAGGAGACAGGATTTTCTCATTTTTGGGCCTAATACACAGGCTATGAGGACACATATGACTGTTAGAAAACCTTTAGAAAGGGAATTTTGGATAATATGGGACCTTTAACTGTTGAGACAAGTTTCAACACACCTGACTCAAATTAATGGCTCGTTAACAAAATTGTGCAGAGCTTGCCAGAAAGTTGTTTAATTTGAATCAGGTTTGTTGCAGCAGGGAAACATCTAAGACCTGTAGGATAGTGGGCCTTAGGGACCAGCGCTGGGGACCTCTGATTTACTTAACTAATGTGTAACTTATGATGAATTAATGCATTAATTAAGACAGGATCCACGATGCATCCCTGTTGCTCACCATGAGCTAATGGTGATTTCAGTGTGGATTCATGTTATTACTTCACACTTAATAAATCATGTTGTTTTATTTATTTGTTTCTTTTGGGGGGAATATTCAGAAGTCAGTGTTAAATGGCTTTACTTACTAACTAAATAATTAAATAAAATACATTTCTTTGGACATGGTAAGGTATGAGCCCTGGATGAAAACTGGTAACAAAGCAGTAAATATCCAAAGTAAACCTTTGAAAGACCTTCAAGAATAAATATTTCCCCTAAACACTACTAATGACTAGAATAAAGTCTGGCTGCTTTTGTTTTTGTTAGATTGCAAGATGTCAAACATGCATGAGCATAAATGGAGATGATTAACTCTGTTTTCACACTGCTTTATTTTCAGAGGTCGAAATTTTCTAGTAAATTTCTGTTGTGTTGTGAATGAGTGAAATGACTTTAAGTCAGAGGTCAAATATGAGAGCTGTAAATCAAATTCAGGGTGTGACAAAGGATGTTTGATGGTTCAGGTCAGGTTGCCCTGTGAGAAGGAGGAAAACAAGAAGAAAAATGACCAACTTAACGTGATTCCACTACCTGGGTGGTTCTGATTGCATTTAAAGTTAGCATTTTTCCTTTTCTTTTAGTCTTGGATAAAGTTAGGCAGACAATACAATGCGACCAACACCAGGTAACTCTCAAGGTTTCATGTTATTCTGAAATACCCTATATTGATTGATTTTGTTTATTGTGTTATTAGCTTTGCAGGTCATGCCAAAAAATCAGCAAGAAGCAGCTGAAAAGCTGTTTGCATGAGGGACCAAGGTTGTACCTCTGGATTCATATTTTCAGTCTGTCAAACCTGAGTATTGACCTTTATTTATAACCAGGGAAGCCAATTAAGGACCTGTACTCATTTACAATAATGACCTGGCCAAGAGGCAGCACATCAAGAGCACAAAAAAATAGTAAATAAACTCAGTTTTGTTGCCAATTTACATAAAATATCGAAGACTGAGGTCAAAGAGACCTAATAAGCTCCGTTTCCATTGCAAAATATAAGCGGTATTACTAAAAATTTAACAAAGTGCTATTGTGAGTTGTGGGTGTTTCCATTATTTGGTGTTTAGCGCATAAACCGCTATTCTTGTAAAATCTTGTCCCGCAAGATGGATGATGGAGATTTCTAATTCTTTGTAAAACTCTGCATTTCGCTGTTGTTTGCTATCAAGGATGGCAGTTATATTTGTTTTTTTAAATAATTGTAAAAAGATTTCCATTTCCGTCTCCTCACACAGCGCCATCTTTACTTGAAATGAAGTGGTCACGTCCCTCTACGTCATGTCAGGGGAGGTGAAAATACGACCAACGTTTCCATTACATATTTGTGATACGTTTCTATACCGACATGTTTGAAAACCCACCTCATGAGAGCATTAAACTTTTTCACATGTAAGTGTTTCCATTAGGTTTCGTGCAATTCAGGGGGTAATGGAAACGCAGCTATAGATTTAAGGCTGTTCTTGCCCCTCATCAAACACAGCCCTTTGGGTGGGTGGGTGTCGGGATTTTGTAGTAAGCACCTTGCTAAGAGTAGTTTTTCACAATTTTGTTTTTGTACAATGACCATAAAAGCTTGAATATTAACTTTTAAAAGTACATCAAACATCATTCAATATTTTCTTCTTTTAGGCATTTTACCTAAATGCATTCAAGAGTTGTGTACAAGAATCCATCAGATTGCATAGATCGCTTATGAGACCTTGTTTTAAAGGTTATACTCTTTCTGTTGCACATTGTGAGCTGTTCACTGCACTGAGATGTGAACTGAGGTGGGTTCAGGCTAGGCAATCACGGGCTAAAGGCCAGGCAACTTTACTATCAAGTTTACTACCTGGGCCCAAGGCCGAACAGACCTCCCGAGTGCTCACCACTCCTTTGAGCTCCTCTCCTGGCAGCTTGTGTGGCAGGGGCTGGGTCAACACTGTAAATTGATCTCCATTTCATTGGATATTTTCACATTTCAAAAGCTTTTAATTTCATAAAGAAGGAATTTACATCTATACATATTCTGGTAAAAACATTATGAGGAGAATAAATGAATAAATTTATACATTACCTTATTCCCCTTCATCCATTTAAGAATATTACTTCACATAGACCTCATGAACTACAAGGACCCTAACAGCATCTCAAACATGACTTAATATTAGAACAGTTCATACAGGCCAAAAAGTTGGTATACAGTGTAAAATCTCAAACTAATATTTTATTCACAATCCATGAGAAAACAAATAAAATGTAGAAACTGAGACATTTGACTCTTTAACTGCACGCTCCAATGTTTGGTAGAGCAAATTTTTCAGTAACCAAAATAAATATTGTTAACTTTCCTGAGTAATTTTTACCGCTTGGTTTGGTTATGTAATGCTGAAAGAAAATATTTGTTATCTATGACTCTTTCAAGTTTTAACAATTTAACAATTGTCCCATAATTATTAACTGTCACCTCAACCAAACATTTAAATAACACATCCATTTCTATATCTGCTTATTACAATGTAAGGCAATTTAGTGGACAAAGTTTACTTCTTTGGTATGCACCAAAGTGAATGAGCATTCTCACGATTCCAAACATATTATCTGTGGAAGCAACAGCTCAGCATTGACGTTGCCTTTCCAGAAGTGCATTAATCTGTTCACATAATTTGCCACTTTCGCTCAGTCCAAATGGGTTTTTGGCCCTAAAAGGAGGACAGCATTGCATTGATCATGCTCACATGTGGCTTCTTTGCATTAATCTATATTTGTGGATGGCGTAGTGAATTGTGTTCACAGATAACAATTTTTTCTGATTGGTTTTTGGCCATATCCTATGTGTATAGAGATGTGTCCAAATTCTACAAATCTTTTAATTCTTTGTTGTGTTAACGATGGAATATTCAAAGTTTTTTTTTTTTTTTTCACTGAGACTGTTGTTCTGAAATAACTCAAAAATTCATTGTGGAACCACTTCTTATCTTTGCTTCTGTGAGGTTCTGCTTTTCTAAGCTACTTTTGTTTTTTAAAATAAATCCAGTTATATTAAAAAGTGTTGCTAATTAAACTAAAAGGTTTTAACAAGTTTCTCCAGCTATTTCTTTTTATTACCATCTTCTCTTCCAGACTTTTGTGTAAACTTTTGAGATGTGTTAAATTCATGGAGCTTTTATTTTATTTTTTTATTTTTTAGAAATGTATCGTATTTCTCTTGCTTTAGCAAAGAAGAGGGGGTGATCACAGATTAACACTGACTGCAGGACTGCTGAACATCCTGTTCAGTACATACGTAAACAGGCAACAAGGGCATCATGTCTGCACCTGATTCTCCTCACATTCTTCTATGTTCACATTTTTAGGTAGCCATGGTTAATATAATTAGTTACACTGAGGGTTCTTCTGCTTATATGATTCCATATGTTGGACACCTTTTTGCATATATCAGCAGCAGAGATGTGAAAACTCAAGGATGCAGAAAAACAATCCAAACTGATCAGCAATTCATACAGTAATTCTCTCACTACTGATTAAATAGACAACATTCACTAACTTCATATGAAGACGTGTTTATCGTTACTCTGCCAGCCAGAATTCATGTGTTCTCCTCAATGTGATTCCAAGAACCGATGCGCTTAACTGTCACCTTTAACTACCAACCTCAAAGCCTTTAGTGTGCCCCTGAGACTCCTCTTTGGAGCTTTCGTGGTCTCTGTGGGAGCTCCAAAATGACTGAAATGCCTCAGAAACCAAGAACACGTGCACAATGAAGCGAAGGCTAATTGTTCCACATGTTGTCCGCTGAGCCAAACTGGGTCTGTGGTCAGCCAGAATATAACGTGTGGATCTTGTAAAGCTGGAAAATGCTAATTGAAACAGACACCTAAGTCTTGATTGTGCTGTCAATAACTCTGACAGATTGAGTGTGTGTGAGACCAGGAAACAGTCATTTCCACTGTGTCATTTACTTATTTTTTTTCACTGTGGAGTCTGGCATATTTTGACCTACAAATGACAAAGAGCAGGACCACAAACCACTCTGGTTTCATTCAAACCTCAGGCAAAATGAGGATCACTGTTTCAGGAACATATTGCTTTAATTCTGGTTGAATCACTTTGGAGTCCTTGATTAATATCACAGGGTATTCATTTAGGTATTTGCCTTTCCAGTAAAAAATTTACAAATGGCAGCAGTTTAAGCCTCGTATATTAGTGAGGTAATTTCTACTCTGACACACCTTGTGATGGTGCTGAGGGGTATCAGTACTGAAAGGTTAATGAGCTTAAGGCATTTAAGTTTTTTAAAGGGGATCACAACTTACAACCAGCATTATTGCATTTTGAGTAATTTTGCTGCGATTTTCCATGAAACGTGTGTGCGTGTGCGTGTGCGTGTGCATGCGCTAGTAATATAGGCCTATTTGATTAATAATTACCTGCAGTTTCATTTTCTGGTCTGTTGCTCAGTACCAATAACTTGGGGTTTAATGTCTGTGTGTGTACATAATCTTATATTGTATACGTCCCACAAGTTGCCTAAGTTGCAGCGTAAGTCGGCTTTTTTTATCACATTGTTATGATATTATGGTGGAGTAGTTAATTATGAGTTGTATTAAGCATATGAACTAATAATCTGACTGTTCCACTTAGGGAACTTAAAGGGATGCCACAGTGCCATTTACTTTTAGGCAATCTCTCATCATTTTGTGCATCAATTTAATGGCATCAAAGGATGAGCAATAAACTTGCAGTTTGGTAAATACATGAACTGTGCTAGAAATGACAAGCTATGATGCAATGTCATGAAAACACATTTTACACGAGGCTGTCTGTGTAAATTTGCCACAGATAGTTTTATATGAAGCTGTGACAGTGTGACCATGTTTCAGTGTCTCATTTAGTTTAAATTAAGAGAACGCCAGGACCGTGCTGAGTGACACAAAGTTGACACAGGGAGCAGAATGAAACTTCAAGCAGTCACTGGTTTCAACCTGACTGTAAAGTTCATGTGAAACTGAGAAAATTACTCTGCGGCTGGTGGCTAATGGGAGGTATCATTGCTTAACTTCCTGTGTGCTGCACGGGCCTCACACTGTGGTGTTTAAATGACTAACAGCCTCTTCTCACCTCAACCACAATACCACATCCAACACATGCAGACAGTTACAAAAAAAAAAAAAAAAAAATCCAGCATGTATGCTTACTACTTATGGATAGACTGCCTTTAAACAGTTATATTAAAGATGCAAGCAAACTTTAAACATTACCATTTTTGTAGAGAACTGTGTTACATGGATACTCATAAATAATCATCTTAAGTAAATGTAATGGTTTGTACTTCTGTAATAATTCCACTGTAAGTTGGTCTCTCTGCAGCTGCAGTGAAATATGACTTCATGCTGAGAATCTATTAGTGACCCGAGAATCCAGCTCGCTCCCTGTTCTCCGCAACACTCAAATCTAAAGTGACTGTAGCATTACATCAGGGCGGATCAGATTTTCATTGCGGCTCATGTACAACAAGCCCATCAGGACCTGTCCATCTGTCTGGCTGCAGGCCTGCCCTATCCTAAGCTTCATGAAACACACAAAAAGACACAGATGTAATATACTACCATGAATAAATACATATAACTCATCTGTTGTGCCCCACAGACCTCTCTTACCGAATGAGGGATTAATAGATGTAGCAAAGGTCTCACTCTCCTTTTAAAAGACACAAGGCGAGGTCTCAACCCAAACCTCGAACCAGACAACCAAGTTTTTGAGCTGTTTACAAGGAGGCTAACACTAGACTGGGGTTTTATAGACTGTGGGACATCAGATACATGATTTATTATATCAATTATGTTATAATTTTGCCACAGAAAGTTTCCATATGCTCATACAGATAAAGCCTTTCCAAGGGTTCTTGCAGTGAATTTAAACTCATAAGCACATTCTGTTTAAATCTTCAGACAAAGCGCAAATTTCACATTTAGGCAATGTGCAAACATGTGATGCACCCTAATTTGGAAGGTGTTTTAAGAGGGAACACATAAAAAGCCCTTAACTTTACCTGCCCTTAAATTTTGTTCTGCCCTATAACATCTCATTTGGTGCTGTCCAATAAAAAATAAAAAATAAAATGAAATATGGTCAATAACTGAGTAGCCAAACTATTGATATGGATGTGAAAAAACAGCCACTCTGATTGTTCCTCCTCTCTCCAGCTTGTCTCTCTTGTCCAAACACGTTGTCTCTTGGATTTAACAGTCAAAAAATAAATAAATTTAAAAAAAAGGGAGTAAAAAGAGTATAATCTTCCCCTTCAAACTTATATTGTCTTTTTTTTAAACAGCCATTCTCAATATTGCACATTGAGACTTATTATAGCAAAGGGAAGCACAGGCAGCACAAGGGCCAACTCAAGACCATGTCAAAAACAACTTCTCAGCAAAATTCAAACTAACAGAACAACAGGAATTTTGTTTTGTTTTGTTTGTTGTTTGTTTTGCTTTTTTTGCTCGTTTTTTATTTACTCTTGTGGCTGCTGAACCACTGGGTTCATTCACTCACTCGAAAACATTAATTTGTTTGCTGTTTACTTAAGTTTCCCCAGGGTCTAATCATTGACTAATAATGAGACTTTCATTGGTATTGAACAACTACACAGTCTTTGTGTTTAAATTCTCTGGACTGCAGTCTCACTTGTCAGGTCAAAGGTTGATGGTCAAAGTAGCTGACTGAAACAACTCCTTGTCCAGTGGGAAGAGTTGTCTGTAACTGTAAATAAATAAATATAAGCATGTTGATAGGAACAAATAAAATAGGAGGTGATCCAGATAAGCACCAGAATTTATTGGGTCCGTCCTTTGACCTTGCTCTCATGACATTTTACCAGGAAGTTTTTAGGTATTCTTACAGAAAAATGTGACAATTTAACTCCACCTTATTGGGAATAACAGCCAAGACACACTTTTTGATACTTTTAGAATACATACCATTATGAGCATCAGCTTAGTATTGTCTGAAGCACTAAATATGTGTTAAACATGACTCCAAATTGAGGTATGTATTATACTCTGATTTTAATGTGCTGTACAGCTACAACCCCAAACAGCACCTACATAAAGAGGTTGAAAAAAGGCAAAATTGTAGCTTGCAAGAAAAATGCAGTCTAGGACTATTAACTGCTGATGTAATTTAAAGCTATTTCAGTGATGCAATTTCTGTCTTAAGAGAAACTTTGTCTTAAAAAAAAAATCCTCTAAATGTCAAACATGGAAGCAGTTTATAGGTTCCAAAATGAAGATCTCATTGTTCCAGCTTTTTGTGCAGGATTTCTGCTGTTTGTCCTCCATGTGCAATGACCAGTTGTCTTCATAGTCTGTGCAGGAAGTGCAGGAAAGAATTCATCACTGTGTTGTGGGTCACTGCTGTCTCACCATAAATCCACAGTTTGACACCCAGTGAGAGAAGTCTTGTGTCACCGTTACAGGATATGCACCTTTAACATCTCTTCAAAATAAACAACATACACATGTATGAGGGAAGCAGCTGGCCAGTTTTACACATCTTATACACAAGTTGCAGTCGAACACATGTTATGATTTTGTTATTTAGAGTAGCTACAATTATTTGGCTTTACGAGACTTGACTAAGTCTAAGTGCACTGATCTCAACGCAGACACAAACGTTTTTGTGACAAAATGAGGCAGACTCAATCCAACAGTTCTCTTATTTGGCTGTTAAAAAATTTTAGCAAGTCACCATCATCCTCACAGTCGTGAGAGGTTCTTTGTTCTCGGTCAGGAAATTAAATGCTGCTGCTCTAGAACCAATTTCAATTGGCAAATGAAGTTGCTTTAGTTTTCAAAACCCAAAGAACTACTTTGAAATCAGGCACTAGCTTCAGCACTGGAAGTACCTCCGAGAAGAGGGGGTAAGATGTAACTTCCTACCATCTTAAGTTCATTTTACTCTACTTCCAAAAAAAGGAAAGGATCTTATTATATAAAGATATATTCAATAAATGCTCTCAATGTATTGTTCTTACCATGTGGCACCAGAAAATTGTCTCCAATGCATGTAGGGTGATTATGTTTCTCAGCATGACTGAATGAACATCAGTCCTCTGTGAAATTAGTGAGTTAATTTTCAGCACATTGTAAGATACGAGTGGCGTATGGTCATAAAGTAAAAAGTAACAGGTCTTCCAATGCTCACTAAATATATTTTAAAGAGCAAAAATTGCAGACCTCAGATACTACAAGCATCATGATGCATAAGCATCCCAGAGATGCACTCTGCAGTGCATGGCCATGACAGAGGCAAACACACACTGGGTAAATTTCAGGCACATGTGCCAGTCTGATTTTCTGATTCACAATTTCCACTGAATCACAACAGCTAAGCTTCAGGAACATACGGACAGTTAACATGAAATATCCTCTCGACTCAAATCCAAATACAGAGCACAGATGGAGACATATAAACTCATGTAGCACAGTGGGGGACATTTTTTTACCAATCTGCTGCCTGCCTCAAGGCAGATGTTGAGTTCCCTCTAATTCATGCCAGTGTTGGAATGGGAAAATATTATAAGTTAGCTGAACAACATGGATAGGTCATGAAGCATAAAACAAAACTATCAAATATTTTGCCTTCATTATTTTTTCATAAACTAAAATTCAAGAGAATGCTTTCAGGTCTGGCTGAGTTCGGAGCAGAAATGGACTTGAAGCGGCTCTACCGAATTTTCGCAGATTTTACACTTTGGTACACCCTAACAACTATTAATTCAGCATCCATCATGCGTCCTGTCTCCTCTCTGAGCTTTCTTTAACCAGTAAAACTCAGCTTGAGATTATTATTTATTTCTTTATTTTTTAATTTTTTCGCTTTTCCTTGCTTCCTCTGACAATGTCCTTTTGGGTTTCTTTGGCAAATCGGCCATGGTGGACATTCATAACAGCAAGTCTGTTGATGTCAAGTTGCAGGTGTGTGACACAGTCCTGTGAAGTGAAACGCAGCAGTCAAATGATACCCCAGGCCCGAAAAAAAGTTTCTTAGCACATCTTGCACTGCAATGACTCCAGAATTGGGCATAATGAATGTTAGTCTGCCATCAAATTAAGTCAGGAGCACAGTTTTAGGGTCATAAACTTATGTCTTATTGCTCTAAATGTCTGAAATTATGAATGTGATGTACATCGTGTTGTCTGCAACAAGTCAAACCAAAAAAAAACAAAACATACTTGTCAAAATCCAAAATATAAAAAATGTCACAATCCTCAGTTGTAAATTGTAAAATGGCACTATATTCTTGGTTGATTTTTGTTATGTTTAGAGATTTAACACATTTACATCCAAATCCATTAATTTTACATTTTGTACATTTATTTTTCCCCTTTAAACTGCGAACCCCATGTATTCAAGGGTGTAAGCACAAAATAGTGACTATGGAAAGTACTACTCAAAAAACATAAAGGGAACATTACCATGTATTTCAAAGTCAGTCCCACTATCGGTGTATCAATCTGTCCAGTTAGGAACTAACACTGATTGTGAATCAGTTTCACCTGCTGTTGTACAAACGGACCAGACAACAGTTGGAAATGAGAGGTATTTAGCAAGACAGCCCCTGTAAAGGAATGGTCCTGCAGGTAGTGGCCACACACCATTTACCTGTTCTCATTCATTCTGGCTGAATTTAGGTCACGTTTGTATTTTTCTCATGTCCCCACATCTAGAGGTAACATGAGGTGGAGTATGCAACTCACAGAAGATGCTCAGGTAGTGCAGCTCATCCAGGATGGCACATCATTGCAAGCTGTGGCAAGAAGGTTTGCTGTGACTCCCAACACAGTGTCGAGAGCATGGAGGGGATACCAGGAGGCAGGCCAGTATACCAAGAGACGAGGAGGGGCCCGTAGGAAGACAACAACCCAGCAGCAGGACTACTATCTGCTCTATTCTGCATGGAGGAACAGGAGGAGTACTGCGAGAGCTCTACAAAATTACCTCCAGCAGGTCACTAATGTGCATGTTTCTGTATACAGCCTAACACTGTCCAGCCTGATTGGCATTTGCCAGAAAACATCAGGATTGGCAGGCTGGCCACTGACGCTCTTCACTCTTCACAGATGAGAGCAGGTTCTGGGAAATTATGATGCAGAAAAGTATTTTACGATGTAACATGCTCCATCTGTGCGTTATACAGTTTATTGTAAAACTGGGATGTAACCAACACATTCTGTCCTTAAATTAAATTGCATTGGTATTATTGGTTTCATACTCTTAATGGAAACTTAAGTATTGTTTTGATTAAATACATCTTGAGTTTGGATTATAAAACATAACCTTGAGGAAGAGAAGCCTGCATCAAACATGCACACATAATGACACTACAACTATGTTTATGCAGAGGCGCTTCTCTTAAATAGCTACAGATGTTCTCACATCCTTCGGGCATCAGATTGATGGGGTTATATCCATGCAAAAATTTACTGACATTTACATTTACCTTTACTTTACACAGTATGTACTGAGCTGTCCCGAATTGAGTAGCAAGTTCTTGTATTCATTCAATATTAACATTAAAGATTAAGTCACTTTTTATGTGAACCATGAAGTGCAAATTGATAAAGGTATTCTAGGACATCTTTGCTGTCTTTATGAGAAGCAGCTGTCGTGATTTAAATCATTTCTTTAAAATTCCCTCACCTGTAATGCTCAGAAAGGACTTAATCGACTTAATTTTTTATATTTTCAGTGCCATCTTCGTTCAATTGTTTTGCACTAAATTTTGCATTGAGCCTTCCTCTGAATGAATAAAACAAAACTTTTACTGAAGTACTGGAATTATCAACGTCTGCAGAAGAACTTGCCAACATGGTAAACGGGTAGGCTGGTTTGTCAAACATATGTAAAATAAACACAACTTTCTTTACACACTAGAGTTAATGTAGCAGGCACCTGTTGGCATTTGTTGTACCAGTACGCAATTTTAACATGTGAATGTGCTAAAAGTGAGAGTACTTGCAGAAAAAAGCCAAGTAAAAGATACTTCATGTCTCACGATACAGATTACTTATAAGTTACACAATAGGCGCCATTGTGTCTGAAGAAAACTGATGTTCTGACATTAATTTTTTCATGGTAAAAATCTGTATTCAACTGGTTTTATTTATTAATATTGTTTCATGGTTGTTCTGTTTTCTTTGTTTTGGTTGTTATCTTGCACGCTTTCCAGAGAGTCAACTTAAAGCTCTGGTTTGTTCATCTCAAAGGAAGCCTGGAAGGACATCAAGAAACAGCACAGCTATCACCCCTCAGAGAGAGACAAAAGCAAAACGGGGATGCAGGAGCAGATTTTACAAGACAGACAAAAATCTCTGCCCACCTTCGTCTTTTCTCTCCCTTCTCTCAGATGTACCTTTTTTTCCTTTCTCTTTTCCTCGCCTCCATCATTCCTCCACCATCTGGGGTTCCCAACCTTTTGTCTCATAAAAAGCTGAAGGATAGAAACCTGGAACAGCAAAAAGTGGAAAACGTGACCTCTGAAAAAGAACAGAGAGAAAATACTTATTTTAAAAAGGACATTTTAATTCATATATTAGTGTATGTGGACTTTGTGGTAAAGTTATAACATCAGTTACAAAATCATTTGATTTGTTAGAAATATGTGCATCAGTTTTTATTTGATAAGTAAAGGCATGACTGTCAAAAAAGCCAAAGGTGATGATTTTCTAGTCTTTGTGGGAAGCTTCTCATCCCTTCTGTCCCATCCGTCTGGCTGTTGAGGAAATATTTCATTTACATTGTTAAAGGTTAACAGTTTCGCAGTGACAATGACATTCAGCTGTGGATCTGGATGGAGTCCAGCGACGGGGGCAGCCTTTGTTTTCGCTGAGTAACACTCTGGAAAAAGAGCCCCAGTGAGCCGACAGACAGATGCTTGTTAAGTTATTCATATGACACAGAAACAGTCTGTTGTAGCAGCCAGCTACAAAAGTCAAGATATCAGCCTCCACTTGGACCAGATCCAAGGACAAAATGTTGTATTCATCCACTCACACCTGAAAGGTTACAGATTACTGAGAAGGGAAAAAAAATGTACACACACCCAAAATCCCTAGACATCATTCCAGCTGTGGTGCAGAGCAAGGAAATTATTCAAAAACAGGTTTCATAAGGTCAAACTTAGAAAGTGTCAGAACTACCTTAGAAAGTCAAACTAGCAAGATGGACATGTAAACACAGAAATAAACTGAATGCAAACAATTGCAAAATCATGGTAAGAGACATAAATGACTGCAAAGAAACTTGTCAGGCCAATTCTTCATGCAAAGCCAACACAAACTCCTCCCGAAAAAAAAGGAAAATGAAAAATAAATATATAAAAAACACAAAAATTCCAGTCTCTTTTTCTACAAACATAAGTTGCTTCTAAATTAAGTTCTTTTTTCCTTACATTTAAACGTAAATTTGACATAAAGTAAAAAATACTGAATATGTGGTCCCTAGGTCTTAGTGCATTTTCCCCATAAAATGCTAAACTGGATTTTAGTTTGAATTTACTTCATCAGCGTCTAGACAGAGACAAGTCTGTGAAGAAAATGACATAAAATCTAAAATGTTGGTGTAGGCAGATTCCCAGAAAGCTGAGGGCAGTCATTGTTCTGGCAGTGGGGAGGAAGAGAGGGAGAATCCAAATTATGCTTGGATGGATGTGTGAAGTGAGAGATGTCAAACATCAGAAAAACTGGTGTAAGAAATAAGAAGCAGCCTGGCAAACTGATAGACATTTTTTTTAAATGCAGCTCTTTAAGTGAACATCTGTAAAGATCAGAATGTATTTTTTATTGGGGTATCATTGTATCCTAAAGAACATAGGCCATGTAACGTAATGTAAATGTATCTTCATTTGTTTTCACTAATAACTAAGAATTCTGCAAGCAGCAACATTGATGTTCTGAGACCTTGTGAAGTTAGTGTCAGGATTGTGGAGATAAAATGTTCAGAGCTCTGGAAGTTGGTGGACTCTTGAATGAACTGTGGATCAGTTCTTGTTCACGAAAGACTGAAACAAAAAGAAAGAATAGTTAAAGTTTTTGCTAAAATATCATCAAGGGATATTGGAGGTACCAGTTAAAACCTATAGGATGTTTTAAATCCCTTTTCAAATTTTTATAAGTTGAACAAATTAAATAAATAATGGGTTATAAAAAATACCTCCAAAATTAAACTTTTCAGCCAAAAATAAGCGTGTACTGAAAAGCTGGTAAAATCTCTTCACACACCTTCCAGCAAAGTTCAGTTGCAGTAGGTGCTCATCAGCTTAAGGACTGCAAACTCCCAAGAAACAACAACCCCAATGATTTTAACTGTGCAAACACGGCCTTATAACACCCTTTTGCCTTCATCAGAGAGAAAGTGGAGACAGAACACTGTGTACTATAGTTAACCTAAAACAGGTGTGCAAATGTCATTGGAGAGGTGTTGAACAGGAATTCACAACTGCGAAAGGTGAAGCTTGTGTTGAATGCCACATCATAAACATCATGTCGGACATAGAGGTACAGATACCCTATTGATAGGCTTTACTATGAATAAGACAACAAAAGAAAAAAAACAAAAAAACAAAAAACAAAACAGCAATATCTGATCATCGTATTTAAAGTAAACAATGATCAGATGAGGGTATGTTGACTGTGAGGTGAATCATAATATAAACTAATCCAGAGGACCCTTATGGTTAATGAATAGGAGTAAAAGCATAAATGTCACATAGTCACTTTGTCATTTTATAATTGTCTAAAATTTGGGGAGTGGTAGCCTGTGGGCCCATGAGTAAGGCCCTTAACCTGGCTCACCCCTGCAACCTGCACCCTCCTACCTGCCACCTGTCTCAAAGACAAAGACTTACTTCTACAGAGTCATGGAAGGGTGCCTTGCAGACTATATTACCTTGTAAATATGACAGACAGTCCTTTTGGGGAAACTGTATTGTTTTATGAGGCTATTTTTATGTTAATTAAAACAAAAAAAATCTTGAAAAATCCGGTTTCTGAGCTCTGTAACTTTTGAGATAGTTTCAGACTAGATGGGACTGGGGCTATCTTCATGACATTAGAAGACGAAATATTTCATGGCAACGGGTAAGTAAGTAAGTAAGTAACTTGCTTTCTGTGATAAATGAGCCTCTCTATAAACTATGGAAATTAAATGATGGCAAGGGTAACTTTTATAGCCATGTTTTCTTGATCAACACTATTGAAAGGTGAGAACATTTAGTCTTTTTCTGTAGAGTCCCAATATTTTTGTTTGTTTTTTCATTTGTTTGAAATTTATACACAATTGGACAATGTTCCAAACAGCTTCCCGATGTCAGGAATATTTGGCTTTCCCAGTCTTTACATGCTCTATAAATGTGTATTGTGGCTAAGATTAGGTAACAAAGAGGCCTCACCAGTCATGATGCCTTAGTGTTCTTTGGTCATAAAAGCTTTGAGGTGTGTTTGGGCTAAATATCATGCAACAGTCATAATCCATCTACTCCTGGAAGCAAACAAGAGGGTGGAGGATGTCACTGAGGTTTAGGAAGTTAATATCTTCTTGGTGAGGATGAAATACACTTAATGCTGATGTCCAGCTTCAGAGTAGCAGAAATTCTTTGGCTAAAATATTCCACCCACAATGTTTCCCTTCTGATCAGCTGCTGTAAAATTCTCTGCTGTTTCTCCTCATTGTAATAATGACATTTGTGGTTCCATTACCTTTATTATTGAACTTTCCATAGAAATGATTGAATGATTGGCAGAGTTTAACTTCAATGAGCATAAATCAATTATGTCTTTTATTGAATTACTGAACAAGGGAACAAAGTAAAATGTTCTGGTGTTTGTTTGCAGAGGGTGAACCCATCCTGCCCGTGCAAAGAAGACAACTTAAATCTTGCAAATTTTACAAACATCTTTGTACTGACTTCTCCTTTTGTTAAACAGTTTTATAAAGTGTGTAAAATGGTATGCTCGGCAAAGTAATGGCAGTACTCACCTCTTCTCGTCTTCTTGACAGTGCAGGGGAGTTTATTTATTTGGTTTTTTTATGGGAATTAGGCCAGATTACCTGCTTAAAACCTTTTGGAGTAGGCAATGTCTACAAGGATGGGGGAGGTAGCAGAAATTATTGTAAAGCTGATTTGAATAATGTTGCAAAGTAGGTGCTATTGAATTAGTTACGTAAATATTTATTCATTTTCTGTTTTGTAGATTGTTTCTTTTAAATCTTTGTAGTGTAGTCCCACCTGTTGTTGGCTGTTCCAGGTGCAGCAGGAGGGTCTAAACCCCACAGATGCTGTTAGGATTGTAAGGGTGTCGTGTCTTTGATTTGTTAATACGTTTTACACAAGTCTCACAATTCTTCATAGAAATGTGGTTTAATTGACAGTCAAGTTGACACTGAGGTTCATCCTGCAGTTACTACCACAGATCTATAACTATTTGTGCCAAGAGATCAAAAAATAAAACCCTCCTTCTGAAAGGTCTTATTCAGCCTGTAGTCTTGTTGTAACTCTTGTCATTTTTGTGCATATTTAGTAAACGGCTTCTTTTCTGTCTCTCACTAAACAAATATTGTACTTTTAGTCTGGCCAATTCCTCTTTGGATACAACTGATCCAGCTTCCAGTGGTGGTGTAGACCTCCATACACTGCCCACACAGTTTATTATTTGATGCTGAAACAAAAACCCCTTTTTCATCTTAATAGCAATCTGACATTACTTAATACCTGTGCTATGGTGGTGCTGCCTGATCAGCAATGTTCTACCCGAAACTAGAGACACAGCCAGCTAAATAGTAACTGCTGCTTGATTTACTTCAACAAGTCTCTGATCATCCATTATCCAGCCATCTGAACACTGCTTCAGTGGAAAATATAAAAAAAATATAGCATCTTGAAACAAAGGAGTGGTAATCTTTGCCTTGTTCACCAACTTAAAAAATGGCAACGACAGATGTTTCTTCTTTATTATATTATGTCATGTCATTCTTCCCTTGTTGATAGTAAATTATAATAAATCTTTAGCCAACATTTTAATGTACTTGATTAATCTTATATGTGCAGGTTTCTTCTGTTAATGCAGCGTAAAAAGAAAATATGAACACAAAGACATAAATTTAAAAAAGTAAATATAATTATATTCAACAAACTAAATCAGGTGTGCTTCATGTTTTCTAGAGAAGTTTTTTTCTTCTTCTTCTTTTACAAGCTGCTGAGGGGACTCACATGTTTCCATTTAAAGAGAAAACCTAAAATTGGCTCATTGGTTGCTTTTCTTTATGGAGGTAATGTTTCTCTAGCAGGCATAGTTTTATACAGGCATCAATCACACTGGAAAAACAAAATAAAACAAAATGTATTCTGACAAATTCATTTGTTGAAACACCTACTGTAAAAATCGGCTCACAGTGAACTTTCATGGGATGGCTGTAGTTGAACATGTGGTGCGTACTAACTGACGCTCAGCTTCCTAAATGGTTCCAGTTTAACATCCAAACGTGAAATGCAGCCCGTCGTCTGAGAAGTGAGCTCGTTAAAAACACAACGGTGCTACTGTGTGTAGAAGCCAACAGGAGGAGCTTCAGTTCAGCAGCTTCTGAAGTCACATCTGTAATGTGAATTTATTTTATCACCACAGGATCTGGTAACCACATATTTCAAGAGAAGTTCTTTTAGAGAGACACCACAGAAAGTAATTATATCATGCAGTTCCAGCAGTAATCCAAAGGCACCTTAATCATAATCACCATGGCCATCACCATCATCACAGTCACCAGACTTGGATCTTCTCTGTGTCATTGCACTGAATGTTCTTGTTTCTTGTAAACTTTGGGGTCAAACATCAGGGTCCAGATGCATAAAACTGTGGACAGAAATATGCAGATGATTTATATACACATGTACGCCTTATTCTGTCCGAGAAATCTCAGTTACGGTAGAACTGAAGCCTCATTTCCACCACTGGATGGATGGATGTTGAAACATGCTTGAGTTCTCTCTGCAGCAGCTGTTTCTGATCCATTCCCAACAGATTTTAAAATACAAACATCACAGAGCCACAGTTACTGGTAGAATTCATGATTTCTACCACTTAATCTGGAATTACAGATTTTATGACTTGAAAATATAACCCAGGTGACTCAAGCTAATATTTATTTATTTATTCTTTATGTGCTTGAATGAAATGAAGGGGGTCCTATAGAATATGGATTTTCTTTTCTTTATAATTATTATTAAAGCTTTTGTTATAGTTTAAATATAACTCATGACTTCAGCAAGATAGAGCTCGCTGAAGTCATGGATTTATACTCTGTGGGAATATATATATATATTATAAATGTCTGTACTTGAATTAAAAAAAAATTAATAAAAAAAAAATCATCAAATTGCCTTTTAACAGGTTTACACCATTATTGTATGGATGTTGTTTAGTAAAGGTATTATATACATAAATAAACTAACAATGTTTTTTTTTCTATATATATTTTCTCTGCAAAGTTTGCTAATTCTTGTTCTATTTAAAATGACATGCAGCTGCCACGTTTCCATCAGTCTGTGAAAAATGGATCCAATATAAGTGCTTTGAGTACTGCATAATATAAATCTAATCCATTAATATTATATTATTATTGTGTACTAAAATTTTTTCCAAGAGAATGTTGCACTTGGATCTTAAATAGAAGAATAATAACATTAAATATTTTTTACTCTTTTTTTTTCCACTTGTGCCTGTTTAAGGGCTAACTAGTTCATTCTACAAATAAAATTTGTACAGATGTCTGTCTAAATCACACAATTAACCTGCCTGTGTAACATTAATTCAAACGTTTGTGCAAACAGAATCTACTAAGTCATCATCACCTTGATTTGGATTTGATTAATACAGCTTAAGACCAGGCATCCAGGTTTGTACATGCCTTCAGACTTTGCTTTGTGAATTTACCCAGTGTAGGAATGTGGTACATTTAATTTTAGGAAAATCAATTTCTGGCCACATGTTAAACACTTAATGTGTTTCTCATTCACCCATTCACACATTCATTTGCTATTATATATTTGCACTCCATGTGTGCAGCACTTAAGGTGTCTGGGTCCACAGATTCTTTTAATGGCTGCAAAAACCCCTGTCAAGGCCAAAACTCTGAATGTTTTGCCACTTGTGAGGCATGTCTGGATAGAACTGCAAATGACTTACAAAGATGTATTGGTGTGACAGTTAAATTAGTTAAAACTCTAATTGAAGCAGGTAAATACAATGTAAACACTGGTTTGATTTGTGTTTATTTACTTTCCATTTTGGTTTGGCCTACTAAATGTCCACGTATCCATGTCATATTTCTAAATATTGTTCGAATCTGACATTAGGAAAAAAGTGAGCGATAAAAAAGATCTTTAATGATCATGTCTTTGGCTTTCTGACACCGTTTCTTCCCACACTAACACGTAACATGGCATCCAACAGCAACTGTTGCTACTAGCTAACAAAACAAAACTGTTGCTGTAACAGAACCCTCACAGTATAAGGTCTCCATTACAGTCAGCACATGGAGTTGAAATATTATCTGACACTCGAAAGGAATTTGGTTTAAATGCTGAGTAGTTAAAATTCTCTCCCAAGTACAATATATTGTCCGACACCTTTTTCTTCATTCATGTGGCTTTTCACACTTTCTGAAAGGTTTCTGTCATAACACATAAACAATTTGGCGTTTCATGTCAATAATAGAAATATTTTTTTTCCCTCCACAGCTCCAGTGTCTGAGGCTCAAATCTCTCCCGCAGCTCACAGTATGCCAAAAAAACAACAAACACATTTATAGTCATTTTATTTAAACACATATCTTTAAAAAGGAATCCAGAACTTCCTGTTTAAATAGGTGAATTAAAGCATTGGGCAAGTACTAGTTTGACTCAACACAGGAATAGTAATGTTACAGAGACAGCTGTAATCAGATTCATACTTACAGTTTGGAGCTAAATTATTCAATCTCCATTGAATATTGGGTTATTCTATAAATGCAATACTTTCCAGCTGTTTCCTTTAGTCATATCACAATGGTCATGGTAAAAATGAAATCAGTGTAAAAAGTTGCTTTCTCTAAACCTGATTATCTTAAGTGATTGGCAGATTTTCTAACCCGTTTAACTCCATTGCAAACAATAGTCATTAAGTACAAATGTTTTCATAACAGATGTTATTAATTCAGTATTGTACCTATATTTAGAAGTGGCTTGTAAATGTACCTCAGCAAAAGAGTTCCAAAATACCCTCACCCAAAGTATGCTTTTTTACAGTGCATTTTAAGTTATGACAGAAAAGTATCATCCAGAATCCCAAGACAAAAGCTCATTGTTTTTACAACACAAAATTCTATAAAGTAATATAGTTAAAAGCACAATGCACAACATTATGGTTAAAGGCACATGAGTAGTTGTTTACTATCTCAAATCTGTTTGTGACATTCACTAAGCAAGATCTCAGAGTATCGCAGGCTCTTATTCATGAGGCAGTCAAATAGATATGGACAGAAAACAAGTAAAAAAAATTAACAATTATTTAAAATTCAACTGCAGATCCTGAAATTACTTTTTTAAAATTAAATTAATATAAAATTATCTATCTTAAATTGACAAAATCATCTAAGACATAGTTCAACTGCTTTTTGTAACAGGGAGAGCAAGTTTTAATTGATGACTAAAAGGAAAATCAAACAGCTTTATAGGATTCTTTATAACAAAAAATGACCTTCTGCACAGAGACATTAAAATCTACTCTATAAAATAAAAATCTACATAAACGTGTGTAACAACTATATTAGAAGAGAATCTAAACACAGAAGTCAGCAGGTTCCTGTGTTAAATTAGTGATGCATATTTCGGTCCCAGCTGTTAATACAATCGGTGCAAACCTGCACATCTGGCTGCAAGGAGAGAACACGTTTATTTGGGACACATGACTGCATCGCACAACCCCTGAAGACCCCCCTGACTCCTCTACCGGAAACACAGCCGTCAAATAAATGGTTCCCAGGTGAAAGGTTCCCTCTTGTTTGCTTCTGTTATTGTCCCACAAACATCCTTCAGAGTTGTCGAAGCAACTTGCATGACCAGAGAAGTTTAAAACAAATTGAAAATATATTGTGTATAATAATTCTGTTTGCTTAAGACAGTCTGGCCACCAGAGGGGAGAGCTGTGCAGACTCCAGCCTCTGGTGTGTATGAAGATGAAGAAAATAAAGAAGTTGTGGGAGTGGGAGCCACAATGATATAACATGAGTCTAATATGTGTGAGACAATGTTGAAATACACAGATAAGAAAGTCCCACTGGACTATGAGGACAAAACCCTTTGACTCCCGTTGGTTTCAGGGTGGATTGTATGTGTTCTGATACATTCTGGACTGAGATTATAGCAGGGATCTCAAACTCAAAGGCTGCTGTCCTGCAAGTTTTATATGCTTCCCTGCTCCCACATACCTGATTCAAAGGAAATGGGTATAACAGCTTGTTGTGACAATGGCTCATTAATTTGAGTCATGTGTGTTGATGCAGGGAAACATCTACAACCTACTGGAAATTGGCCCTTCAAGACTCTAAGAACCCAGGATTAGGGACATTTGGAAGCTGAGTTTACATCTTAGATCTCTGTGTTGTGCTTTTCTAAAAATGTCCCTGAGTAGTTTTTGCAGTATGGTGGACCTCACTGTCATACTGAAGACAAACTAGACATCGCTGTTGGTAGCTGGTCTGCCTAATTTCCAACAATGATTAGTTTAATGGTAAGGATTAAAGTCAAATCTGCAGAGATAGTGGTACTAAAACATTTTATATTCAGGATATTGGATTCTAACATATTTGGGGTCCAAGTGGATGCCGTCTAGTGATTTAGCATGTGTCTTAATTCCCCACCATAATTTCTATTCCTTCTTTTTAAAGAGATACAGTAAGTCACCTGTTTTCTTCTTGGAATCAAAGAGTGGTGATCATCTAGCTATCCATATAGGTACCAATTCCCCAGCTGAAGGGTAAAATCACAACTTCTCCTTGATGGCGAAAATAAGAAGGGACACCTCGTTCATGTTAACCCCACAATTACCATAATTATGGTCAACAGGGCAATAAAATCTGATGGAAGAATTGATAATTGGGTCAAGACTCCCTATTCTGTAGACCAGTCATTAACAAAATTATTAAATGAATAAGAAGAATTGTGTCATAAAAAATTATTATAGTTATAAGATTGTACCACAAATAATTCAGCATGGGTATTTACATTGTGCTTTTATTCTGCATGGAATCAAAGAAAGCTGGAACAGGATTGGTCAGTACTGCTCAGACTACAAACAAAACACAGAATGCTTTTGTGCCAAAGATTTTGCTTCTTATTAATGGATTTAGCATATTCTACAGCAAAAAAAATCAATTTGAAGAAATTCAAGGTCGGTTTCAACCATAAGGAGAAAAAAGAAGACATAATGTATTTTATAGATAATAATTAAGTATGAAGAAGCAGCAGCTGGAGCTGCAGTGGAAAAATAATATAGCATGGTTATAAAAGAGGTGGTTGCAGTCGAATGACTTTTATTTGATTGTAGAGCCAAATGCTCATCATTTGGAAATGTCCAACCGATTTTGGTAATGACGCATGAGAGAACTGCTGGTGACAACATTGCATAATAAAAGTTGAAAGGCAAGAATGGGAATTGAATGGGTAAATAATGGGGTGGATTCAATATAACCATGAGCTATGCCATGAAATGAAGACATTTGTTCCATCGTGACAAGCAGCATCTGACCAGAATAAAAGGGATTCTGCATGATGGCAGGCTGAACAAGACAGACTTTATTAGAGGTTTTAAGAAGTAGCAGGCTAATGGTTCAAATGGTTTAAATGAGCTTTCACTTCCATAAACTGATAGTGTTTGAAATAAACTCACATTGTGCAAAAAAGGGTTTTTTAATTATGTTTTTTCTCTCAATTCTTTATTAGCTAAGACTTTCTGTGTTAGTTTACTGTTCTTCTTTGTGACAGTTAAAAAGAACGTCATAAACCTAAGAAATATCTCTTAAAAGTCATGCATAGCCATGTGTTTTGCTTGTGTGAATGTAGGCCATGTAGATTAAAATAATGACAACTAATACTGCAATGGCATACCAACAATAATCATTTATGCATCATTTAACTCATTGAATTACAGTCAAATATCTTAAAGTGCATCAAATAGACCACTGGAATGATAAAGAAGAAGATTTAAGGAATTTTTGTGTTTTGCACAGAAAAAATATTTGAAAATGCTGAATTTTTCTTTTCATGGCTGGCTATTGCTATGTAAAGAGCTTTTATGTTGATAAATTGTTTTAATTTCATTTTTAAATTCTGTTTAGTGTTTAATGTATTTTCATTCTGTAGTTTTTTACCTTTTTGTTTTGTATTTGGAAGATGAATTTATATTGTATTAGTCAATAAATGTTAAATTAGTTAAGTTCATGTTAATATTTCTCTTTCTAATCTTATATATATTTAAATCAACATATCTAAATTTGATAGAAAACCATCCAAGCCTCTAATGTGCTTTTATTGTGCATAATTACATTTTTTGCAGTTCATTCCAGGATGAAAACGTACAATTACTGCATAGTTTGGGTTCAATCGCCTGCTTGTAAATGGATCAATCTGTTCTGAGAGACAAGAAGGTAGAAAATCAGACTTAATTTCCCCTTTAAAACTGCAGAAGCAGATTAACACCGATTTACATGTCTATGCTGCCAGACATTCTCCGCCTTGTTTTCCACTGAATTTCTCTTTAACCACCCTTTCTTTCACTTTTCTTTGTCCATTAACTCTTATTTTACTGCCATGATGATGATATTCCACATCAGCCAAAGAAAATGAACACAATCCTTTTTCATTGTCTCTCTCATTCTGCAACAGATTGACACTTGCCTGGCAGTCATGAAGTTCGGGGGTTTTCCACATATAAACCTTAGAATAAAAAGCTGATCTTTTCATTGCGGCCAGAGTTACATTTCATGTTTACTTCCAGTTTGCATGAAATGTCTGATTGTCAGCAGGTTTGTGGATCCAGACCCAGGATCTTAGGTGTAGTGAACACTGACAGTTAAATGAAAAAGGTCCCAAGTGACAAATTCAAACCCCGGGTTGGAGGAATTACAGATGGGGGCAGATGATAACATCTTTTTAGTTCCTGGTAATTTCACTTTTTGTTCCAAATGGAGTTTAACATTTTTCAGGGTTAAAAGATGTTTTCTACATTTATGTGACTGGACAATCCAAAATGAATAGAAAAGAAAATCCATTTAATCTACCTGAAAATCTTTAAATTTTCACTTCTTTTTCAGAATCACAAAATTTCTATTCTACAGTCATTTGGCAGATGCTTTTATCCAAAGCGACTTATATCTGAGAATAAAAACAACACAAGCAAGAATTCAAACAGGGTGCAACATCGTAATTAAGTAGTAGTCAGACTGCTTTGAGTCGAACAGGATGTTGTTTTTTGGTTTAAATACAAGAAGAAAATACAATAATCCAGTGACAGTCCGTGCAAACACTGGTACATTAGATAAACCCGTTTCAACTGCTAAACTCAATAACACTCAAAATAAACTAAATTGTTAAATTTAACTGGGATCATATCATCAGGTTTATTTGATTCCACGGGTGATGAGTTCTGGAATGACGAGGGAATGGCAGGCATGCAAGTGAGCAAAGCAGAGATAAGGTAGGCAAACTGAAGGGCAAAATGGACAAAGAATGCAGAAAAGGCCGAGAGCTGTTACCACTGGGTATACCAATAATCTGGTGATGACTGGAAGGCTGAGCCGATCTAAATACTGCTGTTGCTGATTGTGGATAAGGTGTAAGTGAGATGCTTGTTGCCAGGAAAACAGGCACGCCCACCAGAGCAGGAACATGGATCTGAGGGCGGAGGGAGGGTGGCGGAGATATAGGGAGACAGGTCCTGACTGTTTTTGTGCTAATGCACCGAACAACAGTTCAGAGTACCCACTTGGTGTCCTTGGATGGGGGCTTCAATGCTCATGTGGGCAATGATAGTGAGACCTGGAGGGGCGTGACTGGGAAGAACAGCACCCCTGATCTGAATTTGAGTGGTGTTTTGTTGTTGGACTTCTGTGCTTGTCATGGATTGTCCATAAGGAACACCATGTTCAGGCATAAGAGTGTCCACATGTGCACTTGGCACCAGGAAACTAGGCTGCAGTTTGATGATTGTCTTTGTAGTTGTATCATCAGACTTGCGGCTGCATGTCTTGGACACTCAGGTAAAGAGGAGGGGCGGAGCTGTCTTGGCAGACACACCTCTGCAGCATTGTGTGGACATCGGGGACACTTCCCCTGGACTGGTAGACTGGGGTGATGGTCCCCCTCTTCAAAAAGAGGGATTGGAGGGTGTGCTTTAACTACAGAGGGATCACACTCCTCAGCCTCCCTGGTAAGGTCTATTCATGGTCCTGGAGAGGAGGGTCTGTTGGATAGTCAAACCTCACATTGAGGAGGAGCAGTGTGGTTTTCGTCATGGAACAGTGGACCATCTCTACACCATCTTAAGAGTCTTGGAGGGGGCATTGAAGTTTTCTCAACCAGTCTACATGTGCTTTGTGGACTTGGAGAAGGCGTTCAACCGTTTTTCCCAGGGACTCCTGTTGATGGTGCTCTGAGAGTATGGAGTACCAGACCCCCTTGTACGAACTGTCCAGTCGCTGTCCCTGTACGACCAACCAGCACAACTATACAAAACATTTTGTATTAATACAGAACACTGTGTTCGTAAGTTAAATCATATCTTTAGCTCATTAAATGCATGACGACTAATATCCACTATATGCAAAAGTATGTTTTGTGAAACTACACCACAAGACAGAATGTTGGCATTTTATGATTCCTCTCATCCATTTAATATGACTTATAAATCAAAATTAGACAGATGAGCTGAGCTGCAGGTTTTTTCAGAACAGTAATAGACCTGTGACCTTACATCAGCTGCCCATGTTGTTTCAATCGCTCAGTGAAAACAGATCTGTCTGCACATGTGAACCACGATAAGCCATGAAGAGAGAACAAATTATACTACCAACATATGGAAGTTGTTGTTTATTTTGACTGATCTCAGTGTTGCTGCTGGCAGAACAAAAGGCCGCTGGCTGCCATCACAGGGTTGGAATTCAGCTTTTTCTGCGAGATGACAACGCCAATATATTTTAGGTTAACCCCACAAGTAGCCGGGCCTAGTGAGGTCATCTGGTCTGAAGCTCTCGAATACCTAAAGGACCAGTGGAGGATAGCCATGAAATTGGCTATTTATATGCATGGAAAGAGAAGGTTAAAGAATGCTCATGTATTTGTTGACCAAGATTCACTTTGTACCAACAGATGGTAAAAAAGTACTTATTAAGACTTTGACCTAAAAGCAAATATATTTCTATTAAAAATATGTATGGTGTGCTAATGATAGATGTGACCATCTCCGTTTTAACACAACTATTAGGACAAAGTGTGAGGTAAAAACTAATGAAAAGGTTGAATTCATTCTGTTAAGTTCATAGGTAAGAACATTACCCTTCTGATCCCATCCTCCCTTCATTATCAGAGATTTCTGACTATAGACGAGGTTTTAAAAATGGTAGCTTCTACCTTGTAAATGGGGTCTAGTAATACTGCAGACCTTTATTACAGCTCAGTGTTTTGTTTTTTTTAATTAACACAAGTTTGAGGTTTTTTTTGTCCGAAACATTATAAAGTTGTTTCCAGCCTTTATTTCCTTGACATCCTTCTACTTGCATCTAAAAAAAAAAGAAAAACATTTTCTTCCACAGTGAATATTGCTGGGGCTTCTGTTATGTGATCTACTTTGGTGGGATTCAGGAACCTGCATCTGCCTGCGAGTCTAATTGTTTAGTGTGAACGTGTCTGCTACGCATGTTGTTTTGTTTATAAGTGCATCAGCTCTTCACAGTTGGGCTTTCATTACTTCTTATAATTCCCTAAAAAGCACAAGCACGCAACCCATACCTCTATGGGTGACAGACCAGTATCATGGACTACAGTCTTTTGCAGACTTTTAATAATTCAGTAAATGTTTTATTCTATTCAACATTTATACATTTAATTTTAGCAACCAAAGACAAAGCTTTATGCTGACCATGTGATTGTTGGAGGGTGCAAGAGTCTGAACCACATGTTGGGAATCATGGCAAACAAACACCCTACAGAGACAGAAAGTCCAGACAATTATGTTTCAAAATGGCACTTATGTAGAAAACGATCTTCATTTACAGTAAAGGAGGTTAGTGTTTAGTTTATTTTAAGATCGTAGCAGAAATGAAACAACCGGGTAAACATTTATTGGTGTTTAAGACTGATAAATCAATATATGATCGCCGGCCATTTTATACAACATATACACTTGTTCAATTACTTAATGCAAATATCAATCTGGTAGCAACTCAATGTATTTAGTCATGTAGACATTGTCAAGAGGACTTGCTGAAGTTCAAACTGAGCAAACTGAGCATCAGATTGAAGAAAAATTTAGGTTTAAGCGACTTTGAATGCGGCATGGTTGTTAGTACCTACTGGGATCTGCTGGGATTCTCATACACAACCATCTTTAGGGTATACAGATAAAAGGTCCTATAAAGAGAACATTTCCAGTAGGTAGGTGCAATTGTTTGGACCACATGCCTTGTTGATGTCAGAAAAGAATGGGCAGATTGGTTGGAGTTAATAGAAAGACAACAGTACCTCAAATAGCCACTGGTTACAACCAAAGTATGCAGAATACCATTTCTGAAGGCACAACATGTCCAACCCTGAAGCAGATGGGCTACAGCAGCAGAAGACCACACTGCTGTCAGCTAACTACAGGACACTAAGGCTACAATTTACACAAAGGCTCATCAGAATTAAATAATGGTAGACTGGAAAAACATCACCTGGTCTGATGAGTTGCATTTCAACTACAACATCAGGGATCCTCAATCCTGGTCATTGAGGGCCAGCGTCCTTGTGAGGGACTGAGGCCAAAGAAGAAGAGAGAACAGGAAGTTGTTTTTCTTTATGAAAAAGTATTTTTCTATTTAATTTACAAAAAAAATTAAAAATAAATAAATAAATAATAAAAAAAAAATGGGTCCATAAAAGAGTTCAATTAATAGAACGGCAACATAAGGAACTGAAAACTAACAGATCTGTCACAATGACACACGAGGGAGACCCTATGCTGGCTGGTCAAACCATTTGACACATGAGGGAAACATTAAATAACTATCTCCAACTAATTTAATTCATAACATAATTAATCAAACAAACTCATTAGGGAAACAGAAATCTAAATAATCATAATTCTACATTAGGCTGCAGCCTCATCAAGGGAGATTCACATCAGCTGGTATTGTTTTCCTTAGCGGGCTTGAGCCTCCTACAAACAGCAACTTCCCCAGCTTGAAGCCTTTCTCTGAAAAGCTGGAAATGAATCAGAAAATTACTGTTTCTCCATTTACATTCAGCTTTCCTACACTCCCTTTTCTGACTAATAACAGTAGGGGTGTATCTCCGTGGAGCTTTTTGGCTGCCAGAGATGCATTTGACTTTTACAGGTGCAATAGTGTCAGTAAGCTCAAGGGTTTTACAGGATCAAGAAGTGAGTCAACACAATCTGATGTTAGAGTTACTGAAATATGCAAAGCTTCCATAAAGTAAGTAAAAGTAAACCAAATTAACAAGGTGACAAGAATGAGTCAACTAAATGTGTGCACCCCATTAGTTAACTACCCCGGCCAAGTTAATAAAAATGTGAACATATGAAACAAATGGTAAGTATGATAAATAAAACGTTTGTTAAATTACCTAAAACAAGGAAAAGGGTTCCCAGACTGGGCTCAGAGTGTGTGGCTGTCTTGGCAGCCATCACAGTCCTGCAGGTTTTAGAAGTTTCTCTGCGGCAACACACCTGACTCACACTCAGGCTTTTGCCTGCAGATTACTAGTTGATTTGATTCAGGTGTGTTGCAGCAGGGAAACTTCTAAAACTTGTAGGACACTGGGCCTCGAGGACCAGGACTGAGGATTCCTGATTTAGATGGTAGGATCAGAATTTGGTGTAAGCTAAATGAAAACGTGGCTCCATCCTGCCTTGTCCCAACAGTTCAGGTTGCTGGTGGTGTAATGGTGTGAGGGCTATTTTCTTGCCACACTTTGGGGCCCTTAGTACCCACTGAGGATTGTTTAAAACACCACAATTGTTGCTAACAAGGATCATCCCTTTATGACCACAGCTCCAATCAACTTGAACTGCTTACATTGCATGACAATGAGTCACTGTACTCCAATGGCCTCCACAGCCACAAGATCTCAATCCCACAGAGCACCTTCTGGATGTGGTGGAACAGGAAATTCTTGTCATGGATGTACTGCCGACAAATCTGTAGCAACTATGTGACGCTGTCATGTCAACATGGAGCAAAATCCATTAGGATGTTTCCAACAGTTCTTAAAGCAAACAGGGTCCAACCTGCTACTAACAAGGTGCACAGAATAAAGTGACCAGTGAGTGCATGGTCTCCCTTATCCCTACACTGTGGGTCAGTTTCATTTTGCATCTTGTGCCTAAAACCTTAATTTCTGATGATTTTTGAACTCTTAAATTGAACACTTAAATTGCTATTAAAATGCCCATCCTTGTTCAGGTCCTCTGTCATGCACTTTGTGTGTCCAACTCTGATTACATTTTTTAATAATTACTTTCTGGAAACTGAAGAGCAACATGGAAAGTCTGGCCACTCTTGTTTTATTGACAATGATGAGTTTTTCATGTGAGGCCTGAGGCATGGATTAGGAGATGAGGCACAAAGCTGAAACATAGCTGTCCTTGTCAACACGCCGGCCTCACTAAATGACTTTTATTCAGGAAAAGACAAACTGTTCTAAGTGTTTTAAATAGCATCTGTATAGTTGTAAAACTGTAGTCATTAGCCGTTTACAATGAATGAATGCAGTATAATGGAAGCCTCCCTGCAGCAGAACAGTGATCTCACTTTTCTGACTATAGAGGAAGATTTTATTTAAAAAGTCTAAATTACAAGGTGTGATTTTGTACGTGCACCTCTTAGCCGTACTTTGCCCTAGCAGGGACATAGTAACTGTGCAACTCCAGTATGCAGAAGTAAAGAACTTTTCAAAAATGACAAGAAGATGCAATTGTGACAGTTTGATGTTTTATTTTCCAGTTTTCAGGAGTTTTAAAGCCCTCAGTATCAGATTTATAGCTTCTATCTAAGGGCCAAAGGTTCACATGAAAGTGGAAAATTTGGTTTCACTTGTTGCATTGCCTGCTGCAAACTGAGCCACACACTAGCTTGAAATAAAAAAAACATGCAGATATGTTTTTTAAATGAATGAAATTTAATTGTATGAATGGTATAATCAATAATTTCTTGTACGAAATGCTGCTGATTCATTCATAATAAACTACATGTTTACAGAGTGGTCCTAAAGTCTTCTTCAGCTCTTTTAATTACTATTCCCTGTTTATTACTTTAACAAGCACGTCATTAAAGAACATTATGTGTTTAAGAACACCCATTCAGGAAATGTCTTAATGTTTTAACAGATGACCGAAAGTTTTTTCCAGATAATGTCTCAAGAGGCAGCTGTACCCTCCCATTAGCTGTATATACGAACACACTATGTTCATCTAAATTAATTTTCCATTGTGAAGGTTTTGATGGAGGCTTCACTAAATGAGCAAATACACATCCAGGCATTGACTGTGTGCCAGTGGCCTGACATCTTACTGAACCAGTCAACTATTTTGTCCATATTAACTTCAATCTTCATTATAGAAAAACTGTATCACAGCTTTTAGAAACTCTGACTGAAATGAATTTGTGGCAGAAAAGAAATCATCGATTTAACAATAAATTAATTAAATAAATAAATAAAAATCTGCAAAAGAACAAGTAAAACAAAGACTATCAGATCATTAGATCAAAAAAATCTAAATTTTATTTATTTAGTGAGGATTTGGGCCTCCAATGATACAATAACTATTATGCTGCAATCTGTTTAATAACATTCTTTCAGAAATTTTAATAAAAAAAAAACAACAACTCTAATTTAATTTAAAATTGTTGATCAAAAAGAAAAAAAAAGTTGAAAGATCCTTGCTGTTAGACAAATATCTACTCTCATGATATGCTTGTGAGTAGTCTATTATAAAATATTTGCCTTGTGGTTTTGTCTTTAATAAACTTCCATAAAGACTGTGTGAGAGGGAGAGGGGAGAGGTTTTTACGTCTCTCCAGGATCTGTCATCAGCTGTAGATTTAAAAGCTGCTGACTCTTAGAGGAAGAAAACTATCATTAATGCTGAGCAATAAAACCAGACAGTGAAGTACACACCATGGCATCATCCATCACTCACTGTCACACAGAGGATATGACATCATGTAAGCAGCTCACTGAAGAATTTCCCATGCAGATAATTCTTCCATCTGTAGAAGATTTATACATAAACTAATTTACACTAAAACACAAAATCTTTATAGGATCAAATCTTGAAAATGTGTTGTTCAAAACAGAAATCCGGATTCCGAAATCCACTTGGATCACGTAATTCAATCCTGGTTGTAATAGATAAAAACCCTTTAACATAAGTTGACCGCTGCCAAAAACACTGTGGACAGAAAAAAAGTTACACTTCTCTAATGAGCTAAAGAAGCGAATAAAACATGTTTTACTCAATGGGATAGCTCTAAATATTACTAAAGTACATCTCTGAAATAATGTATTTCCTTATAAAACAATATCAATAAAAGCTACTTCGATGCTAGATGTGAAATGTCTCAGACAATTTCTGATCCGATTTCGCTTGCTTATTAATGCGCGTTCACGCGATGGGCATACAAATCTCGCCGGTTCTCGGCATGACACACCGGCCCCTCAGGCTGAACCAAACAGAAGTAAAAAACACACACACACA
>JBAMHW010000019.1:22274198-22297420 GCA_037177495.1 Rhadinocentrus ornatus | reverse complement strand
TATATATATAAGGTATGCTTTATACGTGTTTCTGTCTGATCTTGGTCTTAATGAATTTAAGTAATTTTAGCCCGCCCACCGGGCATTATCACACCTGTTACTCCTAGTCGTCTCTACATTGCCTTTTCATTATCCTATTCAAAACTCTCTTCTTTCCCACTTCTTTTTCCTTTTTAGTTCAATTAAATGTTAAAAAGACTAACTACTCTGTTCGCCAAAGGGTTATTCTATTATTAGATTCTCCCTCTGCTTCTTACCAGACATCAGTTTGCTGAAGTTTGTAGCGCACCATCGCCCTCTTGTGGCTAATTTACTTACTACTACACAACATATTTGCTACTGGTCAGTTTTATTTATTAATTTTTCCACAGCAATATTGGGACTGTAGTAGAGGTATCAATAATTAAGTTCACTGTGTTAAAATAAAAAAATAAAAATAAAAAAACGTAAAACTTATTTTTTTATGTTTTTCTCACTGATCTAAAACTAAACATTTTCTGGAATTTTGACAATAATGAAAGATTGAGACAAGGAAACATGACCCATGGTTTTGTTTTATGAGAAATTTTCATTTTTATAACATTTTCAATACAACAAGGTAGCTTACAGGAAAAAAAAACTGCATCTTGTTATAAGACTTAAGTAGCCTAAGTGGTGTATCGACTACTTTAATAAAATTATAGCTGTGGGGAAATTAGCTTTCATCCTTGCTTTTATTTATTTTTCTGTTAATCTCAGTTATTACAAGTATTTAGTACTAATTATGAGAACCTTAGTTGAAACAAACTCACCAAGACTTCGGTAACAATTTTAAGTTTAACAATTTTTAATCTACAGACTTCATGAACCATCAATCTGAGCAGTAAAGACAAATCAAAACAGTTTAAGAATCAGTGCCCAGATGAGTAATGTTGCTATTATTGTCCCAGCAGCTTCATACACACTTCTAGATCTCTGCATTTAGTGCTCCCTCTTAAAAATAAAAAATGCAATATCATGCCTTTTTTCCATCTTTTAAATTTCTTTAAAGAAGTAACATAGCCAGTATAAAAACAAAGAACAAAACTAAGTAAGATGTTCCTGTTCTTTTCTTTTGAGACTCAGTCTTTGACCATCAGTGGAGTTGCCACTGGCAAACGCTTTGCAAACACAGGGAAGGAAATGAATGCATGCGGCTGTTCCAGCATAAAAACATTTTTTTAGACTTTGGTTGAGCTGCTTGGGTTTCCACAGGTTGTTTAATGAGGAAGTTAGTTAAAGGAGTAGGCAATTAACCCCTTTTTTTACTGTGGACAATTTCCACCTAGTCTAGAATCTAGAACAGAAGCCTAGATATGGGTAGATTCTTAAAATCCAAGGGTTAGATAATGCAGAAGAATATAACAGATATGTCAGGTCAAAGTGGCTTCTTAACCAGGTTTTCAGTAATCACATTTAAGTTATTTATATACAAGAGACCATTTATCAAAGGACAGATCATCTGACGTTCACACTTTGAACAAAGCTTGAGTGGAGCTGCTTGGTCCACTTAGCTGAACACGCAAATACAAAATATTGGATTTTTATAACAGAAAACACAATTTTTCTGATGTTTTTCCTTTTTGTTGTGAAAAGAAAAATATATGTATATATAAAAAATTGAAACGGTGGCAAATACAAACAGAATATCTACACTCATATTTACAGCTATTAAATAATAGAAAACAAATTACACAGATAAATGTGACAGCTGAGGCATGAAGCAGGATCTTTGTAAAGCTTCGAAAGTGGTTTTACATCGGGGTTTGTTTGTTTTTTACATAATTTTTTACATCAGACAAACTTAAAGTAGGAGCCAAAATTTACTGAATCAGCCATCTGAAGCAAAGCATCTCAGTCAGGTTCACATGTACACTGTAAAATGTGCTGGTCTGAATCGACTTATATACAGTTTAAGAAAAAATTACATTAAATATGATCATCATACATCTGTTTATTTCACCCCGTCTCTAAAAGACAGCAGAAACTTACTTTGTTTTTTCCAAGCTAAGATCCCCCATCATGCAGCAGCTGTCAGTATTGATACCAATCAGCACAACTGTACAGTATTATTTTCTTCTTTACTGAAACACACCGCTGTCAAACACAAAAAAGAAATATTTGTTATTTCTCTATCTTTACATTAAAAAAAAAAAAAAAAAAAAACTGCAACTAAATACATGGTATTTAAAAAAAAAAATATGTGTTTTGTGGCAGTTGAATGGATTTAAAAAAAAATCTAATTATTATCTTCATAAGATTGGACAAACCTGGCATATAGGCGACCTTTCCAACACATGTATGGTCCAAAAATGCAAGCCCACATAAAAACAACTTTTACAATTGACCCCCTAAATTCAGGCAAAATAGTCTGCCTTTTCCTTCAGTGACTGCAGTACGCCTCTGAAGATAAAACACAGCTAAAACACGAAATTACAAACTCCACAGGGACCTTGACTGAGAAACAGTCGATATTGATCTTTTTTAAAATATCTTACTTTTTAATTTTCTTTGACCAAGGACTCTACGGAGCACCAAAATGTGGAGCAACGGTTGTTAAGTAGCCAAAATAGCTACACTCTCTTCGCCCTCTCAGCACTTAAACACACCGACAGCTCCGCTCTGCATTCCTACTGAACACTTATACTATTAAATGTTAAAATGCAGCACCGTTTGTGAGTTTGATGCTGTCAAAAAGACATTTGTATATATTAGAATATTATCTTGCAAAGAAGCTCTTGGTAAATTACATCAGTTACAGTAAATTACTGCATAAAACTACAAGAAATTGTTTTCTTCAAGTTTCCACCCTCTCAGGAGTGGCAGGGAATTTGACTCCAGTAAAGATGGGATTTACAGTTGAAGGCAACCTGAAAGTTTCTGAATGCCATGATGACTTATCCCCATGGCAACGCTTATTTAAACTCCTTCTGACTGGCTAATAAAGTAACCGGATGTCCGTCTACGGGCTGGTAAAGGCTGCCTTGGAGGAGCTGATGACGAAGAAGAAGAGGACGAAGGTTGGTGGTGGTGGCGGCCTCGGAGCGAGGTGTTGTTGCTGTGGTGATGGTGGGTGTTGTGGTGGGAGGAGGGTGGAGACTGGGGCGGGTCGCGGAGAGATGGAGGGACGGCAGATGACTTGATGGGGACGATTCGAGTATCCATGACCTCACAGTCGACCTGCATCATCATCTCGTAGCCCTGAGACGAGTTATAGAGACTCTCTGAGGAAGAGGAGGAGGGGAGATAGAAGGAAATCAAACAAAGCAACAATCTGATCATCAATAATCACTATAATAAAGCTAATTATGCATAAAAATTGAACATTTATCTAAACGTTTTTTTGGATGCTTCCATATCCAGACTGACTCACCGTTAACAGACATGGCCGGCATCACCAGAGACATTTTAGGCCGACTGGTTTTGTTGTGACTGATGGCGGGAAGCAGCAGGTGGTCCTGCGGGAAGCAACACAGGAGGGATTCAGTCATTACTTGGTTTTCAAAAGAATCTAAAACCTTAAAAAATGCCATGAGGCTCAGCTGTTGTATAAAATGGCTTTGCTGTCATACCCGTCTGAAAGAGACAACGTAGAACGTGTCCTCTCTGCGGTCGATGGCGTCCAAGAAGTCGCTGTAAGTGACCTCCGGACCCGGAAGCACCTGCAGCTGACTGCAGGGTAGAAAAAGAAATAAGAATGAGAATTTCGTGTTGATAGTGAATTTACCTGTAAACCAGGTCAAATACATGATGCATACTTTCAGAAATAAGTTTGATTTGATGGAAGAAATTAAGTTTATCTGACAACAAAATAAAAAAGGAAACCTGCCAGGTGTTCAGGATATTTATAAAACCCATATTTTTTATTTTGTTTATTTTAAAAAGAGAAATCATTTGAAGGAGACGTAACAGCTAGCAGAAAACTAAATAACATCTCTAACTTTTATTTTTAGACATTTTTATTCTGAAGATTCTGATATTAAATATCTTTAAGGTTTCTGACACCATGTATCTGTGCTTGACTTGACTTTTCACACTGAAAAATATACTACTAGTGTTCTATTTTTTAACTAAAGTTATAAAGGATGACTCCCTCCCGTGGTTCATATTTACACAAAGTTTCTTTTGGTGTGTATAGAAGAACATATTAAAAACAAGCTTGTTAAGATTTGATTTTATTTTCTAACTTCTTAAGTGTCTATACCTTTCGATGGAGCGGTGAGCCTGGATCGGGAGGTATCTGGAGAAGTTTGTCTTCCTCAGTTGCGCTTTCTGCTTTAAGACAACAGTAAATATGACAATTAATACAATGTATAAATGTATAAAATCTAATGACTGTTAAAAAAACAACAACTATTTATGCAATTCTGTTCAAAAATATAAACATGCAAAAATACAGTCCAGCTCACTTTTAAAACTGCACATACGAAATGTGAACGTCAAACTTCTCTCTTTGATTATTTCTGTTCGTCATGGTTAATAAAAAGGTTCTTTATTTGCCAAAGTTTTCTAACCTGGGCGATCTTTGCTTTCTTGGCATTCTTGGGTTTTCCTCCGGACTTCTTCCGGTCGATCTGATGCCGATGGACCCAGCCCCTCAGCTCGTCTGCCAGCCTGAAATAAGTTAAAAAAAAAAACTTGCTTCAGGTTATCCAGCTTGTAATTCAGACAGAGAAAATTAAACTCAACATAAGATTATTGTGCCTGGTTTTTAATATCAACGAAGTTTGATCATTTTAATCCATATCAGAAAACAAGTTGAACTGATTAACATGCTACACAAGTGAGAAGTGTTTCCTTCCTTTTTATTCAGAAGTTAATAAGGCATTAGTAATTAACACACACAGGAAGAGGTGGCATGCATGCAAAGCAGTTGCCCTGTGCTACCCTACACCATCTTGTTTACCAATCAAACAGTGAAGTTTAGTCCTTGTGGTTCTCTAGACTTTGTGGCAGCTCAGACTGGGTTGATTATACAGACTGGAGCTGTGTTTAGTTTCTGTAGAAGCTAAATGTAGAAGGCAAGTTTATTTGAATAGCACATTTCATGTACAAGACTATTCAAAATGCCTTACATAACATTAAAACCGGTTCAAGAAGAATCAAAACAAACCTTTTAAAGAAATTAAATAATTAAAAAAAAATAAATAAATCTTATTATGCGTTTTTTTTTCCTTCTTGCACTTGATTAAGGTTTAAAAAACACTTATACTAGATAGCCAAGAAGGCTGGATAACCTTGATTATGTTGAAGGCCAAGACCAAGAAAATAAAAACAAAACAAAGGAAAATAAAAGATCTACTTTAACTTAAGGAGCCCATGGAGAGGCAGAGGCTCTGTAATGGCTTAGTGCATTTGTACTGTCTGTAGACTAAAAAATAAAATAAAAACCCAGGATTTATACTGATCATTAAAAACTGCTAAGAGTTTCCAAATTACCACTAGTTAACATGCTGTGGATCATCCTTGTTTAGCCGTAAATTTAAAAAAATAAATAATGCTTTAAGTTACATTAAAACACAGTAAATCAAGCAGCACAGACAAGAAGCTTAACCAAGAACAAAGACAGCTCAACCTTTGCAGTGACCAGATAAGTAGCAGTCATATTTTATTTTAAGTCGCTCCAAATTAAGTTACTTAATCCATAGTAAAACAAACAAACAAACAAACATTAGCTGCATTTCCATTACCCCTTGTATTGTGCAAAAATTAAATATCGCAATAATAAAAAAAAAATCTGTAATGGAAACGCCTACATTTCAAAAAACTTCTCAGCTATTGCTAAAACGTTTTTATGCTCTCATGAGGTGTTTTTTTCCAGACGTGTCGATATAAAAGTATACAGTATCGCAAAAGTTTAATGGAAACACGCATTTACACATCCCCGGAGGTGACGTAAGGGGTCACGTGACCAGTTTACGTCAAATAAAGATGGCAAACAAAGAAAAATATAAACGTCATCCTCGATTGCAAACAACAATGAAATGAAGAGGTTTTACAAAGAATTTGAAATCTCCTTCCTCCTCAAAGTGGAGCCTCGCATGATGAGATTTTACGAGACTAACTGCTAATGCGCTAAACACCATTAAACAGAAACACAATTGCACTTTGACGAAATTTTAGAAATATTGCTTTTATTTTGCGAAATACTGTATTGCAATGGAAACGCAGCTAATCACGCACCGTGGCTTCTTTTAGATAAAACAATGCACATTAAAATATCTAGGTTTTAAGTTCTGGTGTGTATTTTTTACAATGTTGTACAAATTAAACAATTAATTAGCAACGTAAATAACTAGCTGCAGGCACATAATTTCTAATATCAAATAAGGAATTATTAAATCTTTTGACCTGGAGAAACATGATCACCTGCACAATTTGAACGCACCATGTCTGAATCTAAGAGGATGAGAGGAAACATTCCTGCAACCAGCATAAATCTGTCAGTTTCTAAGAGAACCTGACTGACCTGAGAGACTCGGAGCGGTTAAACTGTCGGCAGTCTGAGGAGGTGAAGTAACGGTCGATGTCCTGCAGGACCAGGTCCTTCATGTCGCTGAATATGTTGCTCAGGTTTCTGCACATGTAAACACACAAACACGTGAAGATGATGAGGTACAGGACAAGCCAATGCAGAAGAGTCTACAGTAACAAACAAGGAGCTTTGTTTCTCTCATGTGCACATCAGTATTTAAAATAAGCCAGAAAACCTCCTGCAGGCAAACAAACATGTCAGAAAGTGAGTGATGAGCTGAAAAACCAGTTCTGTGTCTAACATTTCAAGTGATGGGTGAAAGCGCTCAGTGAATGCATCGACTTCCTCTTGTGTGGTGTGGAGCAAAACATTTGATACAGCTACCAAGAAGCAGTTCTTTACCCTGCAGGTGTGTTGGGGCAGGGACACATTGAAAACTGCGGCCCTCATTGGACCAGACTATGTAGCACAGCTCTAGATGTTTTTTTAAAATCCTCGATTCTCTCCTCCCTGAACCCTGAAGAAACCTTTAAGCTTTACGATTTGAACGACTGGGAAAAAACAGCCCAGACATGAGATATTTTCCTGAAATCAACAACACACTCAGTAATGGTGCACTGCTCCACAGTAAGCTAGGTTGACCACAACTTCGTGCTGCACAGAACTAGTGGGATGGATGTGGCATCACATGAAAAGAAGCAATTCCTACAATGAAGTCAGAAGATCTGTGTGTCATGTTCAAACCTTAGCATACGCTGTCAGTATCAGCTGGTCTGAGGTCTGATTCCTCTCACCTGAACTGATAAGATTCTGGAGTGTATCTCTCCGCCTCTCCTCTCTTCCATCGTTCATCCCCTCCATCCTCTTCTGTCTCCGTCTTGTCCTCAACTTTGCTGTGAGGCTGAGCGGCCGCCTGCTGCTGTTCGATCTCCAGTAGCCGCCGTCCTGTATATGACATCAGATCTTCCTGTAGATCCGTTGGCAACTTCCTGTCTGTGATGCTGCAGACGTAAAAAACAAAACAAAACATACATTTCAAATCAGAGACAGTTAAACTGTCCATATTTATACTTTGTGGTTTTGTAGGTTTAAAATTCAGGAAGTGATTTATTTATGATCTGAAGAAACATTTCTTATATTGAAACATTACTTTGAAAAGGTATACAAGTGCTGTTTAGTTTATTTACCAAACTAGCAATTCATGGTTCCAGAGCTGGACTGACTAATTAATTGTTGATGTAGTTATAAAGGTTTTATTTAGTCAGCAATAAAAATCAAATGGAATAACTGAAGCTCCAACAAAAAATACAAATAATTGCTTTTTTGTTCATCCAACATGGCCACTAAATTAATTTCTTCTTATTCTGACAACACAGTAGTCCCTCTGGTCATGTGCTTTTTCTATCATTCACTTGATTTGCATCCCAATACCCCCCACTAATGGAAAAAAATAGACCTTGATTTATGAGAAATCTAAACTTAAAGTTTTTCAACATCATCTTATGCTTTTAACCCCGTTTGTTTCTAGAGATCACAAAATCTGAAAAAATATTTGAAGGCTCCGATACTGATGAAAAAAAGTGAACACATGTAAAACTAAAACTGAAAGCATACATTTGTTTAAACATTTATCTGAGGGGGTCATACCTGACAGGTCCGAAGCTGAAGGTCATTAACAGCAGGACAGCCATGACACACACGGCTCTCTTGTTACCTGTAGAGTCGCTCCCCTTGAACAACACAAAGAGAAAATTATTTTTAGAAATCCTCATCATTCAAACATATCCCCTAAATGTGTAAAAATATTGGGATTTTTGGATTTCAGCTGTTGATGGATATTGCTGCTATACAAGTGCTGGATCAGTTAGTAAATGTCACCTTGTAGGCTCACCAGCAGGAATTTTCTTACAGGTCTGACAGGTTCAAACATATTTGCTTTTATATTTTTTTGTATGCGTTTCCTGTTGCTCCTGTCCGGAGTTTTTCTTTTCTCTCTTATCAACATTAACTAAAAGCACCTTCCTCTTGTTTCAGCAGTTATTTTAAAATCAACAGTGCCACCAAAGTCCTTGCAATCAGTAACAGCACATATTAAACATTAATCTGAGTGCTATTAGAAGGTTTCTGCAGACAGCATCTGTTTACTTTGTCATTTAATGACAATTAACAGCTAAAGCATTAAAAGGCACTGACATCGTGTCTTTCAATGCTCTGCTAGTACTACAACCCATGAGAAACTATCTTTGTCTGCATTTTCTGTTAAACTTCAGCTAAGAAATAAATCTTATCAAATGTACTTTTAACCAATTTGCATTTGCATGTACTCTTATATCTTATCTCCTAATCCCTCACCTCCTTCCCAGCCAGTCTCTCCCTCAGTGCCTGGTTCTCCCTGCGGAGTCGCTCGTTCTCCTGCTGGGCCTCCCTCAGCTGAGCCTCCAGATTCTGCAGATACTCCTTCTTTTTCTTTCTTGACTGGCAGGCAGACTCCCGGTTCTTGATCATCCTCTGCTGCCGCTTTAGCACCTTCATCTGCAAAAGGGGAAAAAAAAGGTGAGACAATGAGGAAAAACTGAGACAAGAGAAAGGGATACAAAGGGCAAAGTAGATGAGGTTCAGAAAACCAGTAAGCAGGAGATGAGTTAAGAAGAATGATAATGAAGGAAAGTTAAAAAATCAGGATGTTTGGAAAAAAAGAAAAGAAAAAAAAGAAAGAAAAAAGTGAGGCTGATGAAGAGCAGATGGATTAAAGGGGAAAAAAAAGCAGGTGAGAAATAATAGTTCCACCTTTTTTTTTGTTATAGATTACTTGAAATTTAAACAGGTGGATGACATAACCCAACCACCTGAGGGTGGTTCTGGGCTCAGATATCATGACTTTATGAGAGAGGCTTTAAGTAAAACCGCTTCAGAGAGATGACACCACACCGGCCTCTTTCAAAGTCAGTAACCATGGGAACTGACTAATGGAAAATACGGACATTACAGAGTCTTAAAAATATCAAGTAAACAGAATGAGTCACTGCATCCAGCCTACTCACATCAATGTCGCTGGAGTTGTTGCCGGGTAATGTTGTGGTTGCTGGGACGATGGGTTTGCTGGTGGTAGAGGCAGCTGGGCTGGAGCAGTGCTGGGGAATGCTGGGAGAGACGGGCTCTACTTTAACGATGGCTGGAGCTGAACCGAGGCAGACAGATGAAGAGAGGACCACTGGAGAGGTGAAATGAAGAGAAGATGCTCTGAGGCTACAGGAGATACAGTTTTCATCTGCTAGATCATCTGTGGGGTTTTTACCAGCAGTTTTATTTTTTCTACTTTTTACAATCGCAAATCAAACAGAACTATTAAAAATATATTGTTACATTTATTGGACAGCTAAATTTGTTTTCTTCTAAGTGATTTAATACACTTAAGATGTGTTAGATTTGTACTTTAAAATTACTTTTTTTTCTCTTTTGAACAATGTACAAGTCTGTCCTGTGAAGGTTATTATTCTAAAGTAAAATTATTACATGAAAAAGTGAGTACAGTTTTCACCCACTGGGCTGCTACAGATATTTGATTAACTGTATATTTGATCAACATTTATTCAGAACTTTTAATTCTGAACATTTAACATTGTGGAATTAGTACTTCAGCAAACTGACACTTTATTGGTCTCAACACATAATAAACCATTATTGTCCATATCCATCCATTGTTATTTAAATGAAAAAAATCAACACTCCATTATGATTTCTTCCCCTACCAGGTATGAGGGTCTTGGCTGGCGTGGGGTTCTGGGGGACGGGGAGGGTGGCGACACACACAGGTCGGGGCTGGATGGGAGGTTTGGTGCTCATAATGGTGCTGGCCTTTAATGTTGCAGAGCTCGGCAAGACTGAAGGAAAGATGGCAGGTGTTACGACTGCTTTATTACAGCACCAACTGTAAATGTAGTGAATTCCCTGCGTATTTTATACAACATTGTGGGCCTTTGTAACATCTTTGTACTGATAAAACTCTCACTCGTTCTATATAATGAAGCAAGAGAAAAGAAAACAGTGGTATGCAAAAAGGTGGAGCCCATCCATCACATGCAGCAAAGCTGTTTAGCCGAGCTAAATCATTTGCATTTGCAAAAAAGAAAATTTTCTTCATCACAAGTTGGTCTTTCACTAACCTTATGTGTCCAAACATTTAGCATAATTTGATGTTTTTGGTTTTAACATGAACAACACTGGTAAAGGAATATTAGCTTAGATTGCTAATGCTAAATGACCATGATTATTGAAACTACACCTAAAAATTTTATCAATGACCTGACATGAATGCATCCACATAATCCTCCATCTGCTTGAGGGTACAATGAAGACACCTTTTATCTTCAGATGAAATCCTACACTTTAATCCTCCCACTGAGTCTAGGAGGCTGCCTCAGGGACTCGGAACACACCTGCCCCTCAAATTTCAGGTGAGGGTTGGAACATCGGCTGACTGGTAAATTACGACATCTCCCATTCAGCTAAGCCATGTCAGCCAGTAAGGCGACAAAAACATTTGCACACCATGAGTAAGTGCTAACATTGAACATGAGCAGATTTTTTTTTTTTAACTTTGCTGTGCAATAAATAACAGTGGTGGCATTAGACTACATTAGTTTCCTTGTCCGGCATGCATAAACTGACCTGTTTGGTCTAACAAAAGAATGAGACCTGACCATAGGTGGTGGGACGGTAACTTTCATTGTACAAAAGGTTAAATCTGTTTACCTGCAGCTTGTGTCTGAATTCCATTGATGACAGATGGTACAGATGTTAGCGGTGTCTGTAGCTGCGTCTGTGTAACTGTAGAAATCTGGCTCTGTGGTGGAGGTACTACCGTCGTTGCCACGGTTACCTCCATAGTTCCAAGTGGAGGCGACAGCACGTCTCCATACATGTATGGAGGAGTTGGAGGGTTTTCACCTTTAACAGTGACCTGAGCAAACAGAGAACAGTGAGGCAATTGTAAAGTGAAATGAATACAAGTCTTATGTTCTTCACTAGTTTTTCTTAAACGCAACAGACATACATGTGGGTCAGGTGATGCTGAACAGTCAGACTCCAGTGAGGATGCAGGAGAAGGAGGTTCTGCTTTTATCTGGAACACTGGGAAAGAGTAAGCAAACATTGCAGTTTAAAAAAAAGGAAGAAACGGGAAAAAACTGGGTAAAAGCACATAACATCCATAAATGTAATGTGAAATAACTTCACGTGCTTACACATTTCCACAGGTAACGGTTCTGTTATTGTCACCTCATTTTTTATCACAGGCGCGTCTCCTAATAAAATAAAAGCAGAGAAAAACGTAGAAAGATGAAGAAAAAAAAAGTAAATGTTATAAGTTAAAAAATAAAGTTTCTATGTTGACATTTTTATCCTGAACACTGAGAATCTCTGTCCTTCTGCAACAGCCAAACTAATAAGTAACTGATGACACCAAATGTTTAATATTCAAATAGTGTGACTATGATGGTTTACATCAAATATTTATATCAAAACTGGTTTTACTCGATCAAGTAAATGAGCAAACACTATAAAATGATAACTAGAACCCTGGAGTCATCGCGTTCTATGTTGGGATGACGTTCAGACTGAACAATGACAATAAATTGTGTGTATTTTAAGAAAGAACATTACAAATAACCAAGCTGAGCAGTTTAATTGCTGAATAAAAATTGAGGTCATTAACTTGAAACCCATTAAGCACTTAAAGAAACTAATTTAACGAAACCAAGAAACAAATTTAACAATAGATTCGTCTTTATGTCATATCAGAAAATAAACCAAATGCCTTATATAATTTGTCCCTCTAGAACATAGAACTCATTAGTTACTTAAATCTTTAAAAATAAAACATCCTCTTAAGTTTGTACCTGTGAGAAGGTTGTCGTCAAGGTGTCGCCATGGTGATGTGCGGTTGTCAGGATCAAGGGTGAGCACAAGATCATTGTCAAACTGTGAAGGGTTGGAAGACAGAGGTTGGAGAAAGACAGGGTGGAGGAAAACCAGGTCAAAATGCGGCAGGATCAGTGATTAATAGTCATAATATCCTGATTATCCTCTGACCCATCAACTATGTTTGCTGCTGGGTGGAAAACATGACGCATGTTGCAGCCAACAAAATGAGAGCAAAACAGAGAAATAGTTACAGCTAGAAAACCACAAAGATGTGCACAAGCTTACACCCATTATTGTCTGTTCAATGATACAGAACAGCCACAACTTCTCTCTTAATGTGGAGAAAACCAATTGGATGATCCCATCATTAGACAAAGAAGAATACAATGAGAATAGGTTGAAAGGACCAAAAGATAATTAAACTAATCTGTGTCCAAACTAAATTTAAATAACCTCACCTGGAAAGAAAATAAAAAACACTGAGCTGATCAGCAAAGCACACAAGCTGTTCGATAACTGTTCGATGCTTGCCGTGGACAAGAGCATCCTCATTAGCTTCCTCAGCGGCATCATTCACATCAGAAGTGGTCAAGACCATAGATATGATATCCAGGAACCACCAACATCATAAGTGGACATTTCCTCGGGAGAGTAAACTGCAGTGGCCTTTGCATTAGGGCTGTGCGATTAATCGAATTTTAATCACAATTATGGGCTGGACACACGGGAGGCAAAGTCGCTCCTTCTCCATTAATTTTCTATGGAACTTGCGAGATGAGGCGGAAATCGCTGCCCTCCTCCAGCCGAGCGGCAAGCGACATTCGTGCATGTGAAATATTGCGCTCGTTCATGTAGACGTGCTCACGATGAGACACAAGGAAATAGAAAAATTTACAATTTTTGTGAGTCGTGACTAAATAATCCACCAGCTCCCAGAGACAGAGAGATAACAAACGTTATAAACAAACATAACTTGTTTTCTCGCCAAAGACCAGCGCTCAGTTAACACAGTGAACAACCCGGGATTTAAGAAACTCATCAACACTTTGGACAAACGGTATCACTGCCATCTCATCACTATTTTAATCGTGTCTCTCCCTGCCCTGTATAATAAGTGGGTGTTGTAAAGGATGTGGCTACAGTCCAATGTTTCGCCACCGCTACGGACCTGTGGTCAAGCTGCTGGGACCTGGTGGAAAGAAACTAGTCTGTATTACCACAGACAACACTTAAAATGACCCCCCCTCTCTTTTTTTTTAAAAGGCTCTTTTTCTTTTTCTAATCGTGTTAGATAATCGAGATCTCAATTTCAATCAAAATAATCGGGATTATCATTTTTCCCATAATCGAGCAGCCCTACTTTGCATAATCCATGATTCCAGACCGTGCAGCCTTTTTACACTCCGGCCCACAAATATATAAGTAGAGGAGTGAAGTGCAAAACACTAAGAAATAGCTTCTACCCTAAAGCAACCAGAAATGTCAGCTCCTCTGAAAGACCAGTCTCCCACCCCCACTACTCATACCCAAGTTTGCCATAGATGAACAATCAGCACATTTCACACTATTACACAGCATTTGAACATATCTCATCTTAAATATTGATTTGGAAAATCTCTTTAACCTTCTTCTTATCTTATTATACCTCCTATTATCCTTTTTTATGCTCCTTGGGTATGGGTATGCTGCCCTCTTATCTCTTCTTTTAAGTAAAGAACAAATGTAGCATGCATGCAATGAAAAATCTTTTTTTGTTTGTTTTGTTGTTGCTTTTTTACTTTCCATAAACTACAACTAAAATCATTTCCTATGCTTTTTGCATCAAAATGTAAGGAAGTCATAAAAATTGTTTGCTTCTAAAACTAGTAAAACATAATACTTTTTTTCTTATGCATATAGAGGTAAAGTTTTCATGTTTGTTTATGAATACAGTAGAAATAAGAGTTTCTGAAAACAGCTTCAGTCCAACAAATATTAGCACTAAACAAACTCTTTGACTAAACTTCCTGAAATTCTTCTCTTGTTTTCTGGTCCATGTCCTGCAGATCAATCAAGCTCATCCTGTTATCCTGCAGCTTCAACAAGGAAGCAGATGTTCAACACATGATGTGCTGACCAGAGAAATTATTTAACATCCCTCAGCTATTCTTATGCCTTTATCTGTAATTAAATAAGCCGCGGGTTATATCCATAAGTAGATTTTAATAGTGCTAACATTTAGAATTCCCTCTAGACGTGGGTGTATTAAGACAGGATTTTGAGCCACTTCTTATTTAGATTTATCAACTATCAAATTTGTCTTAATTTTTTTTAAAAATCTTTCTAGTTCGAAAACCTATCTGGACGCACTGTTTTAGAACAGTGAATTTCTAAATACATTGTGGGGATCATAAACTCTCATTTTTATCATATTCAGAAGGATGCAAAAAAAAAAAAAAAGAATATTCCTGTTTTTACATTGAAACAGAATTCAGCATTCACATTGTAGTCTTATGGCCAGATTAGACAAAGACGTTGTAGACTAGCAGGTTATCTGAGGAATGGATGTGAGCTGCATAAATCTGTAGTGTGGCACCTTCCCACAGCATCATGCGGAGATATTTGTGCTTCAAAACGTTAAAACTGCCATGCAACTGTAAAAAAAATTATTTTCCCTCTAGTTTGTAACTTTGTTCTGTAGCCTGCTGCACTATGTTGTATGCACTATTATATCCCAATGTGTGTGTTTACCTGGTCTACCATCCTCGTATCACATTGTCCTAGTATACACATACATGAAAAAAGGTTAAGAGCTATTTGCCAAAGTATGCCCGATGCCACAATACTGTGGACTATGTGTAAAAACTACTCCAGACATTCTGCTACTTCCAACTTTCTCTGTGGCAAATCATTGTACACGCAAGTTTGTGAATTTAGTGCACAAACATTGTTTAGTGGTGACTTTGTCATGTGTCACTATGGTTATTAAATCAGGATTTATTCAGAGCAAAGCGACAGTCTGGAAAACAAGTTTAACCAACAACACATTTAACCATCTGACAAAATTGTTAAAAATATTCAAATGAGAGTTGCTTAAATCGGAATTTGGCAGTCTCTACATATGCTAGGACTTTACTGATTTTACACAAAGTTGCATAAGTTACACAACCTAAACAACATGTTGGTGTTGCCAGATAAAAAGGTGAAACAATCACTGCTCTCTATGAACCATGGATGTCTAACTTTCCTTTTCCAAATTATAATTTTTTGAAAGTTAGCTGAACAGACAGAAACTGATGTGCATCGTAACCCTTCATCTAAACTCTGTCCATCCCTTTCATACTGATTTTAACTGAAATTCCTTTCTCCAAGAGTTAGATAACTTTTAGAATCACAAAGTGAATTTTCCTGCCGAGTCGACTATGTAAAAGTGTCCAAGTGCTGGATACAAGGTGTCAGTTACAATCTCAGCCCTACACAGAGACCAGAGCTGTGAACAGTCTCACTTTCTTTTGTGTCCATACCGTTGCGTCGTATTTCATCCCTCTGCTGAAATCTCCGTCCTCTTCCTCCTCCATGCTCTCGCACTGATAGAGGCAGGCATCTGCAGAGGAGATGACGTTATTAGAAGTAGAGAAACAAACTTTTAAGGAGATGTAAAAATGAAAAGAAAAAAAAGTGTATTGAACACTGTTAAGTTCCTCAGCAGCAAATTAAAACCACGATTCAACATCAATCATCATCTAGTGTCAGAAATAACTTGGTTAACACCTCAAATGTCCAAAACAGCAAGCCAGAAAAGTAACAACAACAAACGTAAGATAGGAACAGATGCCTCGGATCATCCAAAGAAGATTGATCGATAGCTTCTTTCAAAATAACCATAAATCGGCCGGAGTTTTGCCGATTAAATGCCGATATATTCCTAATTAAGCCTGAATGAGGTTCGGGGGATCATAGGGGGAAGTGCTGGAGGGGGGGAACAAAAAAAAACCCAAGAACAAATAAAAATGAAACTGTCAAATATTACATGTTTTGGCATCTGAGTTGAATGATGATGAATTTAAAATAAATAAAATAGAACTTATTTTATTCAAATATATTTTATTTTTTATAGATTAATAGGCTGATTAATTGATTTTGGGAATATTTTCCAAATATCAGCATCAGCCTTGAAAAATCCATGTCAGTTGGGCTCTACTAAAAACAGACTTTAAACTTTCAATTTACTCATATTTAAAATTAGGCACAAATGCCACCATAGGCCTACAATTTTCTTTTTCAGCTACAGGTCCCCCAACTATTTTTCCAAGATGTTGGACCTAGACACCCAGATTCTTCTCACATTGCTTAAACCGAAAAAGATTCAATAGTTGAACTTGTTAAAAAGCTTCATCTCATGTCAGACAAATGGCTTACAGAAGCTAAATGAACTATTTAAAGCAAGAGGCAGTTGTCATGACAAATCACTCTTTTAAAGTGTAACACTGTGCAAGTAGCAGGTTTAATCCCTAGCTAGAAATGGGTTAATGAATGTCAAAGAGTAGTGCTGCCACGTGTGGTAAAAGATCTCCAACACCTCAGCCGAGCAGCAATGTGCTCTTCTTCCGTTTTGAGTATTTATGTTTTTAGTTTCACAAGTCATGTCTGTCAAGTTTTAATAATGGGGAAGGGCACATTTATAAATGTGTGATCTGGATTATCGATGCAGACTGCAGACCTGTACTGATACTTCTACTATTAAAAATTATTATATTTCAAAAGCTCTTGAAAAAAAAGACAACTATCACTTATAGACATATTGAGGATTTAAGGACCAATGTCTCACCAAGATTTATAAAATCTTGTCCATGCATTTTTCTTTAGTAGACTGAACTACTGTAATGCTGTCCTCGCAGGTCTCCCTAAAAAGTCCATCAGACAGCTGCAATTAGTCCAGAACACTGCGACTCGAGTCTTCATGAAGACCAAGAAAGTGGATCATTTAACTCCAGTCCTCAGATCTTTACACTGGCTTCCTGTTAGGCCTGCAACGATTAACAGACGTTGTCAACGGTGGTCGACAATAAAAAATAGTCGACAACAAATTTACCCATCAACTATTGTCTGCACAAAAAATAAATTAAAAAAATAAAAGTGAGACATCATCTTTTTCCCCTATCTCTGCTGAGAGTTTTGCAAGCGCAACGAAAGAAACCTACAGAGTGAGACATTGGCTGTTTTCGAATGTCCACCCTACTCCCCAACCCAGACCTGGACATATTACGGCCCGCGGACCACATCCGGCCCTCTCCGGCCCCCATGAGGCCAATCATAAATTAAAACATAAATTATAAAATACCCATGTTGTTGATGCTCTTTTATTTTGAAAGGTGTTTTGCTACTTCCGTAAAGACATATGTGCGTGATGTGAGCTTTGAGTGAAGGTGAACCGCAACAAGTGGTGCTAGCCAGGTTACCCTGAAGATGTCAACTCATGCTAAGAAAAGAAAAGTTGAAAACGAATGTCGTGTTTTTAACAAGACACGGACCGATAAGTTCTTCTTCACAGAAATTAAAAGGCAAAGCTGTGTGCTTGATTTCTGGTACACAGGTCGCTGTGTTAAAAGATTTTAATTTGAAAATCGGCAGAAAAAGTGGGGCATTTTCTGACGTAGAGTTTATTAAGGGGTGCTTATTGGACACTGTTACACTGATAAAGGAGACAAAGGACGCGTCTGAGAACGTCTGACTCTCCCAACTTTCCAGTCAAGGAGGACCCGGCAGCCATGCAGTCAATAAAAAGGGACAACCACTGGTAATGACTTATTCACAAAAGGTAAATGCATGTTTGGACAAGTTAGGACTGAACTTCGCACTAAACTTACAAAATAAATTAAATACATGTGAGATTTGTAAAGCGGACCTTGCGTACCACGGAAGTACGTCCGCAATGCTCGAACATGTAAATACGAGGCATTTCGGAATTACATAACAACCTCATGCAAGATTTCAAAGCTGAAAGTGAAATAAGAGCCATTTAATAATTATGAGATGCATAATCCGATTGGTCAACTAGTCACAGACTATTAAAACGACTAATCGACTATCATAATGGTCATTAGTTGCAGCCCTACTTCCTGTTTGTCCTGAATTACCTTCTTTTTTTCTTTTTAACCTGTCTCGTCCAGCATCATAGCAATCAGAATAATAGTCTTGTTGCTGTATTGTGCCGAACAAATTTGCTTTGCCAAGTGGAAGCTTATGGGTATAAGGCTCCTCTTGATAGTCTGATTCCTTTATTTATTTATTTACTGTTATTTATTTTCTTTGAATCATGGAATCTATGTAATCCTGCTGGACCTGACCGGAGGGGACAGAAAAAGAAGCTAAAGGAAAAGCAGAAAGAAGAGGCAAAAAAACCACAGACAGAAGACAACGACCCTTCAATCCACATTATCACCAGACAACAAACTTCTACATTTGTACATAAACACAACAGTAAAATTTCCTACAGCTTTTACAGAAAAACAGAGCTGCCAGCGATTAAGAGTTTTTGAATAATGACCAAATCAAAAAGACATATCACAAACGTATCACAACACGGACCAGATACAAACTCACAGAAAACAAAATAATAAAATTATCTCTTAGTATATAAACCCACTGGACGACTCAGTGACTGTGTCAGCATGCAGAAGATGAGGAATAAGGAGTGATCAGAGATGAGGAGTGATGAGTGAGATCATGCAAATGCGACCCCGCCTCCACGGAGGCCAGAGGCCCGCACCATGCCAAAGAGAACCAGGCTCCCAGTCAGAGTCAGAACTAAACATGGAGAGGCAGCGTTCAGCTTTTATGCTCCTCACATGTGAAACAAAACGCCCAGAAAACTGAAAGTCTCTGCAGTTTTAAATCAGGGTTGAAAACTTTTCTATTTGCTGCCTTTTATCAAAACAACTGTTTAATTGGAACTTTATTTCTTGCATTTTATCTATTTTATTTGAGCTTTTTCGGTTATTAAATTCATTTTATTTCTGTTTAAAGTTTGTTTTAACTTTTTATTGCTTCCTGCACCCCGCTGTAATGCTGTTAATGTTTAAGTAAAGCACCTTGAATTGCCTTGTATATGTAATGTGCTGTACAAATACACTTGCCTTGCCTTAAGATCACCACAGACAAGAGAAATGTGAGTCAAAGTTTAACAATGTGTGTCTTGTAACATCTGCCTTAACCTCACAGATGCGAAAACATGAAGAACAATATCTAACAGCACACACATTACTTAAATAAACCAAATCCTATCAGCCTTTATCAGGTCGCTTCAGCACATTGAAAATGGGTATCTCATACTGATTACAGCATAAATCTATTTAAATGCTTCATTTCTAGGAAACCAAAGTGGTTTGAACCCTTATTTCTCCCATAAAGTCATGCATGCTGCAATGAGCTGAACTCTGGACTTTGAAATAGAAACAAACGGGACACTGGAGCTCTTTTATGAGTTTCTCATCCTCTTAAATAAAACAGGTGTTTTAGACAAACACATTTTTGGCCTAGTATTATTTGCTCCATTTTTTTGTTTTTTCCCTGTTTATCAAAATATTTGCAGTGATTTCCTTCATATTGTGTTCATATAGACATTTAGAAATGTGACTGAAATGTGAGCTTAACCTGCTTCTATGGACACAATTTTGTTAGTTTGAGTTTTTGTCTGTTATTGTGCATTTTTTAATGTTTTAATTTAGTAAATGAGTCCTCTATAAAATAGCTATTGAGGCTGCATTGACCCAGATCTCTCATGGGGCTCATTTACTGTTTCATCTAATGTGACCCAATCCAGTTTATTGCCTGACTGCAGAAAACCAATATACTTTTGTCCTACAGCCACAATGGGTGGTAAAGCTCACTAATCTCAATTTAATGGTGAAACTTACAGGTTTAAGAGAACTATTTATATTTGAAAAACTTATAAAATTTGGTATTTGTGCTAAGAGTGCAATTATTATTAAATATGTCACCATGCATGGCTCTGTACGCCAAAGTCCTCATCATTTTAAGCTCTGATGCAGCTTACATCTCTGTTGAAAATTCATTTTTCTTGTACCTTTAAAGCTTTAGGTTGCACTTTAAACCTGTAATTAATTTTCCTTTGGAAAGTTATAAAATATAATGAGAAATACTGCTGAAAACAAGGTTTTGAGAGCTGTCAGTTATCAGAGTAACTATCAATAATAAAAGCAAATACGGTCACTGACAAGGGGTTCTATGACACATAATAAACTTTTATATCCGGGTTTGTCTCTACGTTTTCATTTAAACTGCAACCGCGTGCAACGGGCTCGACACACACCACACAAACGAAAACTGCAAAACGAAATGTTTTCTGCACTTGCATCTCCTGAAGACAACGTAACACCCCGCTAACCACGCATGGCTCTGCGCATCCGTCATCACATTCTGGCAGCTGTGGAGCCTGAAATTCACTGAAATTTCACTTATAGATTGCTTTAAGTGTTAACTTACCCCAGTCCTCGCTTGTTAGAAGGTTATCAGCGAAGAATCGACTGTCCAAATCAGATAGTAAATCCACAGTCATCGCCGCAAAGGCGTTGTATTTAAAGAACAGGATCTGCAGTCAGATGGCGACGCGATAACGGCTAGCTAGCAAACTAACAAAGGATATTATCTCTAACTTAACCATCAAGGTAATGCACGCATATTATGCATGGATATCATGGATGGGTGAACTTAAACAGTCGGAAAGTTATATTTATATATTCTCTAGACGAGAAGTCGGTCCTTCCTTTGGCTTCGCATTGACAAACAAGGAAACGGGTTTTCCAGAAGGTTACCGCCTACTTCACGAAGGACGACCAATAACGTTAAAGACAAATGTAATTGATAATACATTGAACCAATGAGATTACTAAAATACTGCAATTGGTCATCTATTAAGCCTATTGTTAAAGGGGGGTTAGCAAGGAAAAACCTCTAAACACGATTTGATCGAATGGAACGTGTTACCTTTATGATTGACAGAAACCTTTAACCAATGAATGCAATATGTTTCACGACTGACAAGCACTACAGCCACTAATAGGCCACCATAGAAACATTTTCTGTTTTGGGAAACTCACGTGGATTCGAGCGTTGCAGTAGTAGAACTATTTATCCATGGAAACGTGCACGCAATTTAAGGAATGTAAAAAGCGTCGATAAAAACCAGACGAATAATATTCATTATAGTGATTATTTAAAAAATTTTCTTACTGCTCTGACCGGTTTTTTGTTTGTTTGTTTGTTTGTTGTTGTTTTTTTAGATGGTAGGAGCATTTACATAACACAATGTACGATGAAAGTAGCAAACTGGAACTTTGCTAGCTGATGAAAGAAAATATATTGGAATATGATGGAAGATATACTGCATTATATCAAATCATATATTTCCATATAGGGGAAATCAGGGCATACATTTTTTAAATATATTTGTGGATCTATCTATTGATACATATGGTCATATTTTGCAACAATAACATAAGGGATCCACGTTTTCACGTCATTTTTTAATTGAAAATTTTTTAAGTCAACTGGTTTAAACAAGTTGGTCAAATATTCAGTCATCTGATTTCATGAACAGTTATATACATTTCATATGACAAGTATGGTGGCATATTTATATATTTGTATACAAGTCAGCTAGCCCCACAATACATCTTCAAAATCAACAACTTATTTTTTACATGAATCATTGTATTCATTTGTCACCAATGGACCACCATTGCTTGTGCTTCAGTTACATCAGATTCATAGTTCAACAACTATGTGCCAAAAATTTGCTTCGGCCGCTAGATGGCAGCATTGTAGTGTGTTCTAGTACTAAGTGAAGTAAGACTAAGAGGCAGATTAAAGTCCACCTGAAAAAATGTTGACTCATTATTAGCCACATGATCAGTGTTCAGCATGTAAATTTGTATTGTAATCAAAGTAATTATTCCTTCTTTATTTGTTTTACAGAACCACACACACACATAAATAGACAGATATGAAAGAACAAGTGGATGAAAACATTATTTGTACCCCTTGTGTAGCTGTGCTGTACCAAAACTGAGTAGGAAGTAAATATTGGACTGGACAAACCTGCATGAATCGCCTTTCCTTGTGTTCTGACCGACAGGGACACACTCACAACATCCCCTTTACCACACAGTCCACCCTACGCCTTAACTATTTAACAGCAGCTTCTTTTTTTCTGCACATCTGATTAAAAACATTTCCAGCTAACAATTCTTAGCTGCATTTTGTATTGCAGAACGTTATATTCAGTCTGTGACACTGTGTGTCATCTTTTAGATCTACATCTTTTAGATTTACTCTGAAATCCTGTGAGTGGCTCCAGTTCGATGAAGATGCCGACACCATTCTGGAAGCAACCACCAACGGGGAAGCTGATCGCCGCCTCAAGACGATGACTACGATCATCATCAGCGTAGCCGAAGAGAGGTTTGGGTTAGAGCAGAGGCATGCAGCAAAGCCACTCTACACTATGAACCACAGAGCGAGTAAAATCCATCGGCTCCGACAGAAGCTGAAGAGCTTGAAGCAGCAGTACAAGGTAGGTAGTGAAAAGGAGAGGGGACCTCTGGCATCGCTACGCACCATAATCCGCAAGAGGCTGATGATCCTGAGGAGGGCTGAGTGGCACAGGAGGAGGAGGAAGGACAGATCCAGGAAGCGGGCTGCCTTCCTAGCAAACCCATTTGGATTCACACAACAGCTGCTAGGGCAGAAGCGCAGTGGTCAACTCGCCTGCTCCAAAGCTGAGGTCGATCAGCACCTCAGAGAGACC
>JBAMHW010000019.1:22262336-22274098 GCA_037177495.1 Rhadinocentrus ornatus | reverse complement strand
TCTCACTGCTGAGTGTTGAAGGGAAGATCTTCTTTAGCATTGTCGCCAGGCGACTGACAGACTACCTCCTGAAAAACGTCTACATTGACACCTCGGTCCAGAAAGGAGGGATTCCAAAGGTCTCTTGCTGTTTGGAGCACACAGGCGTTGTCACTCAGCTTATCAGGGAAGCCAGGGAGAACAAAGTCGACCTGGCTGTGCTGTGGCTGGACCTTGCCAACGCCTATGGTTCCATGCTCCACAAGCTGGTCGAAGAGGCACTGGATCGACATCATATCCCAACGAAGTTCAGAGACCTTATCCTGGACTACTATGCCAACTTCAGCCTGAGAGTCTCTTCCAGATCAACGACTTCTGATTGGCACAAACTTGAAAAAGGGACTATCACCGGCTGTACGATCTCAGTTATACTCTTTGCAATGATACAATGATTAAAAAAAATAATACAATACAAACATACAATTTTTCTAATGAAATAATACATCAATATTTTTTCCCCCACAAGTCATGATGGTGTCATTTGTTAGATTTGCTGCTTCTGACTAGTGTGCTGATGATGACATGATTAAACAGACATTAGGCCACAAAGTTCATTTAGTTCAATTAGGTTTGAAGTATAACTTCTGCTTAACCCTCCTGTCCAAAAATTGTCACTCCTGGTTGAGAAAGAAGGAGAAAACCTGTTTAAATATGCTAGTCATAGCGACCGTACTTCCAGTTTGTACGTACAGTTTATGAAATAAAGACAAAGCTTGAGAGCAGTCAAGTACAGGACAGCTGGAAAAGACCAACCTTGAAACCTAAAAGAGATAGTTTCATATTCATGGTAGGGAAAAGGTTAGTTCATCTAAATAATTTTAAAAATATTTTTAACAGTGACACCTTTAACATGTATTTGTGACAATGATTATAATTATAGTGTCTTTGATTGTGTATATTTGTTATATTTAACCTTCTATATTACTATTTGTTTTAACCATTTTACTATGTTCCAATAAATGGTTCATTTAAAATTGTGGTAAAAATATAACTTTTTTACTTACTTGCAGAGTGTTAGCAAAAATGCTAGAAAAAACAAAAAACGTAAAGGTGCAGGACCAAACAAGTCCCACAGTTGACTGAATAAAGGCCAACACTAGAATTCGTGCTACAAAAGGGTTTATCTAATTACTACCTCAAGTTATGGTGATAATTTAAGCATGAACCCAAAATCCTCTTTTAAGTCTAAACTCAAGATGGTCTCATGATAAATCATCTGACCACAAAAGACACAATTAATTATAGCAAAAATATGATATTGACTTATACTGCAGTAACGGTGACAGACTAATGGAGCGTCACAAAAGTACACACTGATGGAGAAGCTATGCCCAGAGTACCTCCTTATAACATTAAATGATCACATTGATTTAAAATATTATCTATGAGCAGTTATTCAGTTTCAATATTTAGGGATCAAACAACAAAAAATTAAATAACATTATGAGGAGGATGCTAAGAAGTATTTTTTTTCCCTGTTATACACTGAAAAGTCACACCTACTATCCACCGCATACATCCTTCCCTCTTTTTAATTGTGCAATCTGGAAAAAAAACATTTCATTTCTGCTTTTTATTCAGTTTAATTTTTCATCATTTTCATGGTCTTACACGTCAATTGCTTTTATGATTTCTTCCAAGAAATACTTTTATCTTTGTATAATCATGCTTCACACAGATTCATTCAGTCTAATAACAATTCTATACTCCACAAGAAAGTTGCTTTAAAAGAAAAGTATTTGGTAAATCAGTGTAAAATACTAAACTTCTTTCTTGTCTTTCTTGTGTTGTCGCAGCTTCAAACATACTGCAGTGATAAACAGCTGATTGCAGTCATGTCAAGGGGTCATCGTCTGTTGTGGAAAATGAAACATAGCTGCACTGAGTTGAACTGCGCTGCACCATGTAAGACTGAAAATAACACAGGTACCCGAGAACAAATTTCAACCTGATGGTGGTGCTAAAAAAAAAGTTAGAGTCACCAGTGTTATTAAGGTTCCCTGTCAAGGATTATGTATGTTTAGCAGTGGTTAAGACAAAAAAATTTACGCTGCAGTGATGGAAAATAAACAAATGGTCATGATGCTCTACAAGTCTTATGGTAAATGGTCTGTACTTATATAGTGCTTTCACACACTGATGGCGGAAGCTGCCATGCAAGGCGCTCCACCTCGACACATCAGGAGCAATTTGGGGTTGGATATCTTGCTCAGAGACACCTCGACATGAGATCGACAGGCCGAGGATCGAACCAGCAACCCTCAGACTACAAGACAACCCAATACTCACTGAGCCATGCCACTCACTTATCTAATTTCTGAGTTGATGCCTTTGTTGCAGCTACACGGCAAAAAATAGATGGAAAATAACACTTAGCTGCACATTTCTTCACACCTATCAGTATGTATTGTCACATTGTTTTTAGACTGTGACACGTGTGTGCTCTGGGATCATTTATGTGGTAGCTCTGTTTTCTCTGTTTTCCTTGTCTGTACTTTTCTTGATAACTGGTGACTATTCAGAGTCTTAAATTTGAAATTTGGAAATATGGTTTGTACTTTGTAACATTGTTTGGTGGTCATTTCTGCCTATCTATCAATTATGCTGTTTGCCCTCTGTTCTATAAGTTATATTGTATTAGTTCACTTTGATTAAAGGAATAACCTGCTATTTTAATAACAACAGCGACAACAGATGAAAGTGAAAACTTAAGGCTTTTCTTTTACATTTATTTAATCAGGCTACTTGCCTATTAACAAATAAAGAAATAAAATAAAATTTAAAATAAAGTTCAGGTTTACTGAGGTAACGTCAGCTTGTCTGCTTACACCTATGTGCCTGAAATAACTCAGGAACTTATTGCATTTGGTTTGTGCAGTCAGAAAATTTGAGTCGCTGACACTGTATTTTTTTAAGTTCACAAGAAAAATGTGTGCACACCCAGACAGTAGAGTTCCTGTTCCTATTTAAAAAAAACTGTGGTTAGCATTGTTCTCAAACATTTTAGTCACTGACACAATGAGGGTGAACATCTGCTACTTTCTGGCTTTTGCTCTGCACGCTATCACTGCAGGTGAGAAATTTTCAAGTTAATCTTGTAATTTAATAATAATAATCTTATTTTAACAGGACTTAAATGAGAGAAGTTAGTTTAAATGGGACTTTAGACAGTTCAGAGATTATTATAATATATATTTTATATTTATATAAAATATATTTTGTTAGTTTAACCTGGCAACTTGTGAGCAAAACAACTGCTCCCTGTTTAGAGGCCAGCTCAGGTCGGGGTTAAGATTCAGTAAAATTACATTAATCTCTAAGCTCAGAACTTCAGTTGTTTTAATCAGTATAGCTGCATAATACAAATACAATAAACTGGGAAGATGGGTGTATTTGTGCATTAAAGCAAACCTGCAATTGGTGTAAAAATGTGATTATAAGATATTTTATGAATGTTTATACCCAGTGTGTCTGAATGGTCATGAAGTTTATAATCAATGAAAAAACTGTGATTTTTCAGACTTAACTTATGACGTAATCGAGGAGAAGAAGCCCATCACTCTGCGTTGTCCTCACTCTGGGAAGGGTAACGTGACATGGAGCAAAGAGAGTCATGGACCTAAAGTTGACATACTTACACATGTTGGTGACAAACACATAACACATCTCGCAGACCCACAGAAACATTACAATACATTAGCAGACAAGTCACTGTTTATTTTGAGAGTTAATGTCTCAGACTCTGGAAGATACTTGTGTAATAATCAACCAGCTGTGGAGCTGACAGTGATCCCATCAGGTAAAATCTAATTTTACTAAAGTCTTTCTGTTTTTGCTTTCTCTTTATTTCTCTGTTAGATGTTTTGCTAATTTCTGAGTGAATAAATATACCAATAAAAAAAAGGCAACTACATTTTGAAATCCCAATCACATCTACCTGGCATGGACAGTGATTGATTTGTAATATTTGATTCCTGTTGGAATAACTAATGGGCCTTTTATTGTGAGCCACCGGCTGTCTGATATGCAGAAGTGCATCTAACAGACTCAACTACTGATTTATTTAGAAATAAAATCTATTGAGTGTTTGTTTTTTTGTTTGTTTTTTTGCAGGTTGAAATATCACTAATAAACTTTGGATAGTGTATAAAACTATCAGTGTTCTCAGATCAGTGATTATAGAATAAAACAGCTCTATATTTAATCAACTTAAAACATATAATTAATCCTGTACAGAAGTGTTACTTATAGAAGACATATTTGAAATTATGCCAGTATAAATATAGGATTAAGTGTATTGTCAAAGAGGAAAACATCTCATTACAAGCCATACAGATTCTTTTTTCACCTGTTTACTTTATCAAACATAAGAAGCGTTTACAATGTTTTATGACATTGTAAAACACGTAATTTGTTGTATTCCCCACATTTGTTATTTACAGGAACAAAGATACAGAATGTTACAGAAAGGAGTAACATTTCTCTTAAATGTCCTCATGATGTTGAAGGATTACACAATCCAACATGGAGCAGAGAAATCGCTGGAAAACGACAACAAATGAGTCGTCATGTTTCCACTGTGGACAAGACATTGACTATAGGAAATGTTAAGCGTGATGACTTTGGACTGTACTTCTGTGATGGAAAACCAACTATTTATTTAAATGTGACCAAAACTGAGAACTCAGATGAAGGTAAGAGACATGAAGTCACTAATATACACAGAAAATAATACAAGTAGGTAATAGTTTGATATTCTGCTTTCTTAGGAGATGGATACCACTTTTACATCTGTACATTAATCAAACATCTGGTATAAATAAGTTTTACCATAAATAAGTTAGTATGAAAACTGAAGAGAAAAATTTAGCTTAGCTAAATCAAAATGCGAGAACTTTTTTGTTACGTATACTTATACTACGTAGTATATACCACTATACTATACTACTATACTATACTTATACTATGTAGTATACATGTATACTAGAACTTTTTGTATTTGCAGAGAAACACCACCTGTTTTTTGTCTGCTGTAGCTGGGGCCGGTGAAGACTAAGATGGATATTAACTCTGTTTTAACATGTGTATAAAAATTAATGGAATAATCTGGTTTAGGTTTGTTAAAAGACTGAGAGACTTTAGGTTAAAATCAGAAAATACCGAACAGTCTCAGAAGCTGGACTGAGCACAGAGAAGCTGGGACAGTCATAGTTAGTTAATACCCAACTGCATTTGGTAGACTGGAGAAATATATACAGACCGTCACTTAGACAAATGTGTGTGGTTGACCTCATGGTGAGGATCATATCATTCTCATTTATTAACATTTGTCTTAAAATTCACTTTTTCTCTTGCAAGAGTGTCTTGGCTAACACAGGCAGCAGCTCAGAACAGGAACACTTTGTAGGCAACAAATAGAAATTGTATATAAATGAAATGTATATAAGAACAGAAAGCAAAATTATAAAAACTGTTAGCATTAAAAATGTAATAAGGCATCAGAACTTTACTTGTCAAGTCATCATCTCAGTTCTCATGTTGTGGCAGAATGCAATGGACGATTCTGTACACTCTGAACAACATAGTAATGAAACAACGGGTGTGCTCAGTCAGAGGCTTCTTCAGGTCAGTCCATCGTAAACAGGGGTAGCCCAGACAGTCCTGCGATGTCTTAAATTTGCTTCCGATTTTTAAAAAAGGTCCTAACAGCTACAAATAATTTACAAAAGACATCGTTCAAGTTAACTGTGCTGATACTCTTACTTTGTGTTATTTTTCTGTCTTTTTTTGGTTTTAGTCAACAAACTTCTTCATCATTCCCTGGTTGGAATAGGTTGTCTTCTCTTCTTGATCATCATCATCTACTTTACCTGCAGGCGCATATTTAAATCACAAGGTGAGTAAAGTGAAATCTAGCTTCAATATTAACTACATATATAAAAAGCCTTTCCTTATTCAAACAACAGGAACCATATCAAGTTATTTCCCCTTAATCAAGAGTTCTCCATTTTTGTGGATAGTCAGAGTTTTCCTTGATACATTCAGATAAAGCTGACTATTTTATTTTTTAAGAGAAGATCCAAGCTTCATGTAGTGATGATACAGTGAACTGACTAACTGGATTGTTTAAGCAGACATTATCAGATGTTTCAGACTATGAAAGAGAAAAAGAGTTTTTAATATTGTAAAATTTTAATGCAGAAACTGAAACGCAATGCCACATCTATGATGAGATACTGGAAGTGAAAGGACTGCAGGCTGCAAATGGTGAGAAATAATACAAGAAAAACATCTTATGTTTCAACTGAATTGTTAAAACTACATTTTTTTGTGTATTTTTGTGCATATGTTGATTATTATTCTGACACCGAATTATAACTGTATTGATCATTGTGTTTGAATGTTGTTCAAATATTTGCAAACTACCTACAGTATACAGGATTATTTAATGTTAAAGTAACAGAAAATGCAACAGTTTTCTCTAAGTACTTATAATTAAATTTATTATTTCTTTTTTTGTGCTTGTATTTCCAGCAGGTATTCAACCCTCTGTTGGATTAGATTCTGTGTACTGCCTGGCCAGATATTCAGGTGAGTAATGAGTACATGTTCATGCTACATTTCAGAGAAATAGACAATGATATTTTAGTCTTTAAAGGAGGTTGAGCAAGTGAACGTATCAACCAAATACACTGAGCTTTATCAGTTTGGGTTAAATGCTAAAATACGTTTATTTTTAAGCTAAAAGAACTAATTAAATGGTTTAACTGAGTGCAATAATTAAATTTTTAAGTTTACTGTATTATGCTTGTCAAATTTTTGAATCTCTCTCTAAGCCAGCTTTATCTTTTGCTGCTGTGTAATTTCTCAAACCCATCTTGCCATAAGTTTGACACGTTGTAATGCAATATGACCAAACAATATGAAGGTATTTAGACATGTTGTGTTTTTTAGGAAGTTGTATGTATGATACAGCGCTGATTGTTTACACTATTAAATCCTGCAGCATGCTTGGTGCTTGCATCACGGATAATCATGGTATGATTTGACTGATACCTTAGAAGTGGGCTAACTTAAACACCCCCATTTCACCTCCAATACAAAAAGGCCCTCAACTTTTAAAGGAAACCAGTTTCTTGTTTAGTATGGATGACTCATCAAAACAACAAATGGAAAGAAATTTCTCCACAAATTATATTAATCTCTGATAATTCCTGAAATATAATATCATATCTGGGAAGATTCCAGTCAGTAATGTGAGTTTTTTGTTTGCCATTTAAGCCCAGAATCAACCGAGTTATGTTATTTCAGTTACACATTATTTAAAGCTTTTTTCAATATTAACCTTTTGTTAAAATTTTCTCCTTCACATTCTCTAAATGCAAATGAAAAACAATGTAAATCTTGCTACTGCATTGTCAGCACTCCTTGAACGCATCTCTGATGTTTAAATCCCTGTAAAACTAGTGCAAAAAAATCAGAATTGGTTTTCAAATGCAAATGTAAACTAAATTCAAGACTGTGTTAAAGTTTAATTCTGGTTAAGAATTATGGTTCTCTGTTTTCATAAGTGCATCAAAAGAAACAGAGCCAACATACTCAACCATCACCATTCTGAAAAAAAAACTGGTAACTCCTGAGCTGTAATCAGCATTCACAATCTTAGCGTAGTTAATTGTTCTGAATAAATATTTATTTATGTATTCAACATTTATAGTTTCTCTCCACAGAGTTGCCAAATTCGTTGACTGGTGCTACGTTTGCATGTGGAAATAATGATAAAGATAGTTTTGACTATTGGCCTCTTATTTTCATAATGAATTGAAGTCTAAGGTCACTGAATTAAAACCAAAATAAAACAGCATTTCTAAAAAGGCTAGTCAAATTAGCATTGTGCCATATATTAAATTGTAATACATGAATTGTATATGGAGCCATTCGGGCAGTGCCCGATATTTTCGGCTTATTCTGTGTTTAAATGCTGAGGGTGGATGCATGAGCTTAACACCTCCGCCCCTGTTTTGTTTAAAATAAAAAAGCTCAAGATCAAAGTCTGACCTTCAACAGTTTTCTCTTTGTGTGTACTAAGGTCTGTCTAACTCAACCATACCATACCAGTCCTTGCTTGTTGTGTTTGCCTGTAGCTGTAGATTTTTTTTTTTCAAAGTATGCACTTGTAAATTCTGGGAAGCAAATAATAAGGTGGGTGTGTAAAAGAGGAAATGAGCCAGGGACTACACATTTCGTTAGATGTACACATCTACTTATCTAGACTTTAATGCAAACTATCAGTACAAACCAGATCCCATTCTAAATCTACTGTATAAACTTAAATGACTTTTCAGGCACAACATGTAAGATATCAACCCAAACAGAAAAATGTGGTTATTTCAGTTGCCGTCAGTATCTGCAGCAGCAGGTTATGAGCTCTAAAGTAACTACAGGGGATGAACTTTGATGTCTTTACAAATTCAATTAACATTTTCAGTATGGTTTTAATATGAATTGTCAATTTACAAACCAAAGAGTTAAAAAAAGTAAACCATGCTTATTTATTAGTCTTCTGCTAGAAAATTGCAAACCCATCATGAAATGAGTATCTCTCTGCAACTACAAGGCTTTTTGAAGTCATAGTAAAAGGAACGCTTGTTAGATATGTGAAGATGTGTAAATACCAGTATATGTTTTACTGATGAAGAATAAATTAAGCTGGTACATTGCACTGATTAAAGGTTTCAGGCTGAAAAAAAAAATATTTTTAGGATAAATTGCTATGGTGGTTGCTCTGCTGGGTTTCTGACCCACTGATTGGGCTCATTGGCTCCACCTGGAGTTCCCTGATTGCTCCTTTGTTCTCGGCTCCCAGCACTTCTTAAACCCGCTCCAGTCTCTGCCTGACCCTCATCGGATTATCTTGCCCCAAGTAGGACCCTGTTTTGGAACGACCACAGATTTTGCCTGCCCTGGGTAGGTAGCCTCGTTTTCTGTGTATGACCTCTGCCTGCCCCATTGACCATGTGTTTTGGATGTTGGACTAACTTCTGGATATTCAGAGTTTTGCAGATCCCTGCTCCTGTTATCCTAGATCCTCCCTTCCTATCCTGCCAGACTACTCCTGCTCCATTGCTTACCACCCTTATAATAAATCACTTCTCTGCTATATCCTGCTCCTGTTGTGTGGTTTATTATCGGGTCTTCAGGGAAAGAATCATCACATAAGAATTCCTCTTTGGAATGGTGCAGCTATTGCTCTAAACCTGCATCAAATCATTCTACAATGTATGAACAATATTTCTAGACAGGTCAACTCTGATCAAGTTGAGCAGAACAAAATGAATACATTTATTTTTGAAAAGGGCTTTTAAGTCACTCAAGGACACTGTGCAATAAAAAAAATAGAATAAACAACCATTTAACATGTGTATAGGGATAAAAATATGGGACAATGTAATTACAGAGTATATTATCTTGATGAGGTGAGTTATGAGTTTAGCACCATCTGTTTTCATTTGCCCAGTTAGGGGATCTTGGGTATTTAAAGATTAAATTAAGAAGCCTGTCACTCTTTCCACGGTGAAGGATTTAGAGCAAAGGGTGTGAAATGAAACTGAATGAGAAAAGAGAGGCATTTGAACCAGGCAGCCAATCGAATTTGGTCCTTGTTTACAGACCTGTGGCCTAACTTGAAAAAAATGGTTTATCGTAACTTAAAAAATATAACATTTTAAACAATTTTATGAGTTTGCCTTCTCAATTTTATCTGCCTGATCTTATTTCCAGCTCTTGGTTACGTATCATCTTTCATTTGATATCACATTCTGGTTTTTTGTCACATGTACGTTTCTTTCATGTCTGCATGGATGTCATCTTGGTCCCATCTGGGAACTGAATACTGTTACTGTATTTTAAAAAGTGCTATAAATTATTGATAACTCACTATGTGAATATACATATAGGTTTTAGCTACTGATTTCTGTTTCTAATTAACATTTTCATACTAAATATTCCATCTAACGTAGATTTTCATCAGTATATTTATGAAAATGTGCATTTTAGACAGTCATGTACATAAAACAGAGAAAGAGAGATTTTCTTTGTAGGAAATTGCTATATGCTATGAAAGGCTTATACTCCAATTAGAAGAAGTTCAACACAGGACTTTAAGTATTTTTTTACATAGAAACCTTTGAAGACATATGAATAAAAGATTAATAAATTAAAATATATTTTGTTTTCTTGAGATGGGAGATGAGTGTGAGCTTTCCACATTCATGGCCATTGGAGAATCTATAACTGAACTCTAATTCAAGTCAGAAATTCATCCCTCACCTGATGATGTTCAATATCTGAATTGTTTTCAAGCCAATTTCTGATTCATGTTTTAATTCTACACTTCTTTTATTATATAAAAGACACAACAAGGGATGCTCTGTAGGTTTACAGGCATAGGATGGATCTTCATGCTGATAGCTTTGAAGGAGTCATGGCCCCTCCAGTGTTTCCACTCCATCCAACAGCACAGAGAGTGTCATCAGACTTCCAGTGATAAACCTCTTTAGGGTTTGAAGAGTGACATTTAGCAACCAAAACACCCCCCCATGATCTAGCACATTTTCTAAAGGCGTCCTGGTCTTTGTCAAAGGTGGTGAATTTCTGTCCATTATGACCGAGCATCTCTCGCTCCTCCATCAGTTATTCCAGACATATAATATCTGTAACCAAAGGACTCTGGGCCGACAGGGAATGAGGAGTAGTGAGCAAACACTTCATTTCCTTCAAAGTCCTCCTCGTCCATAGCAACGCATACATTTTCCTTTGAGTGATGTGGAAGAGACTCTTAACGCTGATCCAGTATACTCTCCAGCAGGCCTCCGAAAGCCTATCTTGTACTGATCCCAGGGCCTGTAGAAGTTCACTGAGTCATCAGTCCTCCTCTGGAACAACATCTACTGTCCTTCTAGAGAGTCTAGAGAGTTGTGGAACATGGGAACAGCAGGTATGGCTCCGGTGGGATAGAGATGGTGGGTTTGTTGGTATCCTGGTGTTCCAGATGGAGGACTGTAATAAATTGTACAAATCTCCATTTTCCTTGACTCTAAATTTAGCTCCACACCAACTAGGAAGAGGAAGAAGAACTGTACAGATGTGTGGAAAAACTGTGACTTGTGGTTCAAATTTCAGACCGATGAGCAGCAGCTCTGCAGTTCTTTTGTATTTTTCCTGAGATGCTTCGTTTTGTGCTTTTCTGTCATCTTTGGTTGCATCTCACAGACCTGACCTGCTCTACGGAAAACTCCACAGGTAAAAACCAATATTATATTTATTTAAATAGGTTTTACTCTAATACGAATACATGTAATGACTTTTGATTAATTTGATAACATTTATACGCAACAGTCATTCTAGATCAAAATGTAAAATCATTAAGATTCGTTTTACTGTTTTAAATTTGTACCTTGTTGGCAGGATAATTAAATGTGGTATATTATTCAGCAACTTACCAAAGTCACTTGATTATTCACAATTCTCATGGCAGAATATATTTTCTAAAAATATGTATTTTTTATTTTAAATAAAAAAAATTTAAATTTATTTTCTCAAATTATGAAGTGCTATTTTTGTCTTTCTTTTTATTTATTTACTTATTCATTTTTTTTTATTTATTTATTTATTTATTTATTTATTTATTTATTTATTTATTTATTTATTTATTTATTTATTTA
>JBAMHW010000019.1:22228317-22240052 GCA_037177495.1 Rhadinocentrus ornatus | reverse complement strand
AGAGAGAGAGAGCGTGATATATATATATATATATATATATATATATATATATATATAAAGCAGGAAACACTGTCAGAACATTGAAACCTTTTCTCAGAAAATAACTTCCACTACCTGTTGTTTCACGTAACTCAACGTGTAAAAACAAGACGGTACATATTTTTGTCAACTTGGGTTGTGTGTTTAACATCAGTGAGCTTGTTGGTTATGGTTTCTTGTTTGGAACAGAAATATTGGGAAAAATAAACTAAAAAAAAAACAAAAAAACCCCCAAAAAACTAACTAGAAAATTACTATTTTAATAATTTTTTTATTTTATACATTAATAAGAAATAATAATTTAATTTGCATAAATATTCTTTTAAAAAACTGACATGCTGACCAGTGGGGAGGGGTGTTATACTGCAAACATTAACCATCAACTTAATAAAAGCATTTTCTTTATTAAAGGAAATAAAAAGATTAAACCATAATATTTATAACTAAATATTATGGTCTGACATTATATTTAATATATGAAATTTAACTTCATTAAATTTATTAACTGAGTAACAAATATTTAAATAGTTCAGCTTCTGAAACATGAAGATTTGCTACTATCCTGTAAGAGTTGTAATAATTTACATTTTTTAAATAATTTTGGAAATGTGGGATAATTTTTTTAACAATCTAGTAACTGAGATATTTTTTTACCATTTAGAATGTTTTGCTTCAGTACAGCAACAATAATAATCTAATGTCCAAATACTTGCTGATTCAAAGAAGAAAAAATAAAATCTTTTTTAAAATATGAAACTGTTTAGATGGTTAGAGTGAAGTAGAGAGAGGTGACGATGTTTAATTTTTATAAAGATCATAAGCTTAAATAGTTATTTCTGATTTTAAGTTAAATATCAGCTTGGGATCTTACAAATTCTTTTCTCTTTGAAACATTTTTTAAGTGGAGAAATTGAGCATATAAGGAGGCGACAACTCCTGCACTTCCTTCCTTCTTTCAGACTCCTCTATTCTGCCCTCCGCTGCCCATCCTCTATCTATTACATCCATGGCGGGGAGCCAGGCAGTTCTTCCCTGCAGATGGAAGACAAGCCTGGAGGAGGTGGCCCCTTCCGCCTGTCATGTCCAGTGGGATGCGCCACCCGAGACCATCTTCGAAAGGTGGGGGGATGCAGAGTGGCAGGCAGCGGATTTCAAGGGCCGGGTAGCAGTGCCTGAGGAGAAGCTTGAGTCGGGGGATTGTTCTCTGATCATCAAGGATGTTCAGATCGCAGACACTGGGAGATACGAGAGCTTCATGGTGATGGACAAAGAGAGGTCCAGAAACACCCGGGTTTTTATTCAGAGTGTCAAACTGTATGTGAATGGTTAGTATGAAGTTTGAAGGGATTTTTCATCATAATTGTCATCATGATCTTTTTTTTTATTTTTATTTATAATTTTTACCTCTTATTTGAAAATGTTGTCCTTTTTTCCATAATTGGTAACAACTGTGTTTTTAAAGCAGCAGCATATTTCTGATATATATTTATATAGAGAGAGATATGTGTCTTTATATATATTTTTCAGTCATTAACACTTCAGCTCTGTTTAATGTCTTTTCAATCATTTCGGTTGTTTTCATCAGCGTACATTGTCCCTTTCATTTTCTTATGTGTTTTTAGTTAATCTATACTCATCTGTTTCTTCTCTCATTTAGGTTACTCTCACCATCCACGCTGCTTTTATCCATTTTAATATAGAGTTTGATGTCTTTTGGGATTCTTCTCTTTACAGATCAACATGTTTTATTGATGTATTGTTTCTGATAATTCTGATGATATTTATTCTTTTCTCCCTTTCAGACCACAAATCCCAGCTTTCTCGCCGTCCAGGTGAAGACTTGGTTTTGGAGCTCCACACACCCCACTCATTCAGAGTGGTCTTTCAAAGCAGGTGAGCCGGGGTGGGGGATTGCACCGGTTTTTCCTCCAATAAGAGCTCCAGCCAAGAAATACGCCTCTGCCCTCATAAAATGACCATTTGCATCAGGACAAAGAATACAACAGGCTGCTTTTTCAGCCGTGACTCATTGTAGAAAGAGATCAAATCATGTAGCATGAGTGGGTTTGGGTGGAAAAATACTTGCAGAGGGTAGATCTGATTTGAGTGTTAAACCTATAAATGTGCTATTGAACATGTACTGCAATAAATACATCAGAGTTAATAATCATTAGACTATTGCTAGGAGATAAGATGAGATAAACTTTATGGTCCCAAAGGAAAACACGTCTCTAGCACATATGCTGTTAAGTTTACTTTTGTCGGGACACAGTGGCGCAGATGCACTATTTACACATCACACAGCTTCCTTCAAAGCACTTATTAAACAAGTCACTCTGACACTTAATTACACCGTGCAACAGGACTGCTAAGCTGCTGACACTTTTCTTGCTCTCCCTATTTTCCCTTCAGTTCGCTGTCTTTTGTGAAAAGTTCACAGATTTTTTTTTCAGTTTTAATGTGAATCATCACACATCGATCAACCATACAGAATACATCAGTCCGCAGATATTACAGATATTCCTCAGACTGTGAAATTTCTGAAGAGCCATATCTGCCTTTCACAAGCTGCTAAAATGTTAAAACTGAATCTAAAACAAACGGAGTATCAAATGTCCAATGCAGATTAAGTTACCATGGTAACAGTGCAGCGTTTGATCTCACTCAGACCAAAAGTTAAATAAAGTGTCATCTGAATCACTGTTTTAGAAACAGCTGAAATTCTTTTCAGTGAAAATCAAGTTCTAACTTGTCTGTATTTAGATTAGCGGGACATGCAGATGAGATCTGGTTTTCACTGGAAATGCTGTAGTCTGTGGGTCAGATGAAATTCCTGTCATTTATTTAGCTCAAGAAGTTACACTTGGGAAGTTAGATTTTGAGAGAGGGGTACAGATTTTGCCATTTTCTTTTGTTTTGTATTTAAAAAATAAAAATGATTTAACTAAAACAAAAACTGTTAACTGGACAAAGTTATGCTCTAGGTTTGACCCATCAACAAATTCATTTTAGATTTAAATAATTTTTTTAGTAGCAAATCATTGATTTTCAGAAATGTTTCCAAGTATTTCTGAGAACTTTCACAGTAGTTGTTGCACAGCTAAACTGAATCATTTGAAGTTTAAACTGCATTTCTATGACAAATAGTGCAGGACTAGCAGCGTTGTTGAAGCTTTATTTCATTGCAACATATAGTGGAACTATAGTGTACAGTAATGCCATTAAAATTTTTTAGCTGTGACTCTTTGTTGCTATTTTGCACAGTAATATATTTTTCCTTATATCTGATTAGTCTAATGTTTTGTAAAGACAAATACCTCTTCTAAAAAATTTAGTAACAGTAAATACCACAGTGAGGAGATCAGACACATGGCTTCATTAGTAATGAAAAATGCGTATGTGGTCTTCATTTTAGAATTGTGTTAATGAAGATACAGAGCAGTTCTGTAATAAACAATGGAGGTAATGATGCAGATACAGTCTGCTTTTGTCTTGTTTTAACATTTCCTTACATTTTCCTCACAGGCAAAGCTCAGAGTGGTCAGACTTGTGGATGAGGGGGGATGAAAACATTACACGTCTGGATAAGCATCCCATACTTGAACAGTTAACCTTAAAGAAGTTAACCAGCTCAGATGAAGGAACCTACAAAGTTATAGATGAACAAGGCCTCGCCGTCAGCACCGTGCAGCTCTTTGTGGAAGGTGAGAGACCGGCTTCACTCCCTGATGCTAAAGTGTTTACTTTATTAGTTGAGCTCCAGTTTCTGAAAACTGATCCTTTCTAACTAAAAACTGCCAGAAAACCTGGTTCTGACTCAAATATGAGAATTTTCTCATCTTAGTTTTGTTGTAAATTTGAATGTCTTTGGATTCTAAAACAACTTCAAATGATTAAAAAAAAATTGTATTTATTTTCATGGGCTTATTTGAAAAAATAATAACAGCAACAACAAAACAACACGGAATAAATAAGAGAAAATCATCCTCCCTCAAAGTGCTTTGGTAAACATGTAATCATCAATATCTTTCCAACATCCAATATGCAACCTCTTGTACTTGAACAATTTTTATTTTGACCAACATTATGGTCCTGTTGCCTCTGTTAAATTGTGCTTCATTCATGAGCCTCCAAACATGTTACCTGTCTGACATAATGGCTGTAGAATTAAAAGAAATAATGCACATTAAGCTGGATTATTTAACCTAGTTAAAGTCCGCCTGCATGTACAGCTTGAAGCTGCAGAAATGAACAGGTTGGAGATTTAGCTGCTTGAATCATGCAGGGTTTTTGCCATTTGCCGTTTTTGGTAAGGCTTTTGCTGCGGAGTTGCAGGGTGGCTTAATGTATACACATTATTTATTCAGGGCTTTGTATATGAAGTACATATGATTTTTATTTTCAGGCTGATAATAATGGTTTTATGTGTTTTCTGGTTGCTGATTGTCAGTGCGCCGTCTGTCCAGTACAAAACATCACGTTCTTATAATGTCTTCATATTAGATGATTGACAAAGACCATTGTTTAATCACTGAAGGTAGCAAACCCTGGATGAGTTTCTACATCCTGATTAAAGTTTACAAACCTTCACCTGATCTCTGTTTTCTCATTGATGCCTATACCCGGACCTCTTTTTTTGCCTGTTCATAGACCACCTTTGTCTGGTTATTTGAGCTCAACTCTTGGTTTTCATCTTATGCCTGTTTGTGTACTGCATAGATTGCTTTCCAAAATCCATCCAGCAGGAATTATTTTTCCTACTGACAGATTACAGATTAACTCTTAACTAAAAGATTTTGTTGAAAGCTTAAATGGCTCATCATTCATTGATGAAAATATAAGGGTTGTTGTGAACTTGACAGGCCCTGGTTGTTGAAGGCTCTTGGGAACTGAACCATTGTCAAGAACTGAAGAGAGTTTCAGTGAGTTGAAACAGTCCAGAAAATTTCTTCAGATCCCATCTCTTGTCTTAAGGCCCATTTATGCTCCCTTACGTATGTAAACGTTGTCATGTGTCGCAGTCCTTATACTTCCATGCATCTTTTGCGTTGCTATGGTTAAGTAAATTCCTCCACTAGTGGGCAGTGCTGAGTTCAGAGTTCTCTTCCTCGAGCCGACATCAGTTTCAGACACTATTTAGCAGCGGTAATGCATCGATATAAAGTTTTCTTCCAACCGCCAAACATGCCCTAAACACTCGCATATAATCATTCTTTAAAAACTTGCACAATTTCTACAGTTGTGCTCCTCTTCAGGTTCCTGCAACAGTGTTAGTTGCAGCCACCATCTTGCAAGACCCAGCCGGCATCTTGCCACGGATTCTGCCATAGTCTTCATCAGAATCTTTGACCTAGCCTTCAAATCTCACCAGTCTTTTCCTGAACTCACACACTTTCTGACAGAGCCTACATCGGATTTTTGCACGTCTCACCAGAGCCTGCTCCAGATCCTGAATAGATATTTTCCAGATATTTTAAACACCTAGTTAAACTTCTCTATGGTTCCAAGTGGCTTTCTACCAATCTCCAAGGGCATGTAAAGTACCTGTTTGCCAGTCTCCAAGGGGATTTAGGATGCCTTTGAGGTATATGGGATAACACCCTTTCAGGACCTGCCATAGATTAAGCGATAGTTGCAGATACTCAACCATAGAGCATCTACTTGCTCAGTCTGAAGTCAGTCTTGTGGACGGTTGTCTATGTCAGTTTTAAATCCTGGGAGCTGGAGTCCTATTTACCTGCCAACCGGTCACTTATCTGACCTCCAGAAGGATCCTGCAGTAGCCAGAGGTTATTGACGTCTTCAAGCCTGCCTTCAGCCTCCCAACCACTCCCCAGGACTACCTTAGCTGTTGGCCCACCCTCTGCATGGATCAGCAGAGCCTTCTGCTAACGCTACTTCTGCATCCATCCTCCAGAGATGACATGTCAGACTGTCCTGCCCTTCTTTCAGGTCATCCGTTGTGAGTGGTCTTGCTTTTCTGCTCAGCCTGAAGGCTTATCTGGTTTACCATCATCCTCTCCACCGACCGTTTCCTGGACTTCGGTCATCCTGCCACCAGGCTGACTACATGAGGTCTACAGTGCTTCAGTTACCATGCTGGACCATGTTTGCTGAGGTCTCCCACCTTGTACATCTCAGTTACTTTTCCTTCCTGTTTCGTACCTGTTTATAGTTGGCTATCTCCCTATGGTCACCTATACTTCCCATTTTGCATGTCTCATTGCACTCTTCAATCAAGAGTACAAAAGCATCCTATTTTAATTTATGACACTTTACCTTCATGTGTTTGACCTGCTACCAATAATAAACATTATTTTTTTTTATGTTAACCTGCCTGTGTCCTGCATTTGTTTTTTCCCTTAACTCTTATTACACATCTGTGTTGAGAAGAAGTCCATACACTTAATTTGCCAGCAATTTACTATGAAGGCTGACTCAGTCTTTTTAAAGACTAAATTCAGAATGTATTCTCGTCTATGCTCATTGAAATAGCACTAGTAGGGGAAATTTCTTTTTAAACAAAACTAAATTCAGTGTCATTTGAGAGGACGTGATAAAAATAAAGTACATTTTAATCAAATAAGACATTTGCACCTCTTATTTGACTATGAAAAGTGTAACTTTGAATGTAATTTATTTATAATGAGCTATAATGTTCATAACCTTGTATAAAATTAATTTTCTCCACAGAAAACTTGCCAGCTTTCAGAACCCATCAGATGCTGCAAAACATCCCAACAGGTGAGAATGTATGACTTCTGAAAGTAAAACAACAAAGTTTAGCTGACATTTATACTTTGAGTTTGAGGTTTAAAAAAAGGACACCAGGACAAAATTATAGACTTAATATATTTTTTTATTCTACTGTACGAGGCAAATATGATGTAAATATGGTAACACACTTGAAAAGTTTTGTTTTTGCGTCTAACTAAAGCTGATCTAAAGATTGAGATGAAGAGATAACTCTTCCTCTAATAACTTTCTCTATACTGATGTCATTTCAGATGATGCTGCCAAAAGCAGCTACTCAGCTCTTCTCGTCTTGTCTGTTCTTGTCTCAAACTTTCAAATTCTTCATCAAGTGTGAATATATTAATCTGTGAGATCGTTTACGTGTGCTTAAAGTGTGTGTGACTATGTGCAGAATAAGAAGAGAGAAGTATATATTCTTATTTACATCAGAAAAAAGTTTGTAGCTTAGCGAACTTTGCTCGGTTTAAAGTTTTGAAAGTTCTTATCTACACTTGTAAAGTTCACAAATTACCAGTCATGTTTGGTTTCTCATATGGCATCATTTTCCAGCTTTAATAAGTTATTCTAGTTATGACAAATCATTTACTTGGTACTTTACTTCTTAACAAATAACTGAGTTTTTCTGATGTGAAAATATTCTTTCATAGGGACACACGGAAGTCTTTGTTGCTGTTTGACCAGTTTTTGAGGGAAAAAGCTGCTAGATATTTGGGCTAAAATACACATACAGTACCAGTCAAACGTTTGAATACATGGTGTGTCCAAACTGTTTGATGCTAGTGTATAAACTACCCCATGGCATTTATAGCTGCAGAAGTTTGGACACACTTTCCTATTAAACCAATGGTGACTGCTAGTGGTAGTTTAACTACATATAAAGACATTTAGGTTGTTAGAACAAAGCAAATAAAAACAAGTGCCACTTTCAAATGATTATTGTGTTTATGCTACTGGATTGTTAATCATTGAATCACAGTATTGTAGATCAGTGGTGTCCAAAGTCTGTCCTCCAGGGCTGCAGTCCTGCATCTTTGAGATGTTTCCTCTTCACAAACACATCTTATTCAAATTAAATGGCTGTCTGCCTAAGCATGTTAGTGACCCTTTATTCTTATTCAGGTGTGCTACAGAAGGGCACATTCAAAACCTGCAGGAGAGGACCAACTTTGGACACCCCTGCTGCATATATGGACATTTATATCTGCATTAATACTGAAAAGACTCATAAACATGGAACCTCTTCAATGAAGAGGCCATAAAAATAGTTACAGTTGAGTCATTGTAAGAAACTACCGTCTATCTAACTACTATCTAACCGTATTACTGTTGGTGACGGCTAGATAGTAGTTAGATAGACAAACTTGTTACTGAAGAATTGTTTCTCAATCCTGGTCCTTGGAAAACCACCTCCCTGCATGCTTAGATGTCTCCCTCCTTCAATGGCTCATCAACAGGCTTGCAAAGAGCTTGATGGCAACCTGTTGAAAAAGTTAAGAGCAGGGAAACATCTAAAAAACGCAGGGGGTAGTTCTCAAGTAGCAGGATTGAGAAACATTGCTCTAATGGATTTTGGAGCAAATGTCCGGTGTTTTTTAAAGATGAGTGGTCAAACAGTTAATTTGAGTTATATCTATTATTAACCAAAGACTAACTAAAAATGTCACTACGAAGAATTTTTTTAAAGTCAATCTAACAGAATGTTCTTTATAAACTTCTTCAGTTAATTCTATAAGCCATTAGTAAAAGTTAGTTAGTAAAAGATTACCTAAATAAATGTACAGCTTATTAACATTTATGTTATGCCTAATGAGAAGGTACTGCTAAAAACCGGGTTATTGAATTCTTTCAGTTTTTGATTTCTCTATTTTAAAAGTTCTAAGTTCCAAAATGTCAAAAATTTAATGTCCGATTACACTGAAAAGAAGAATACATCCACCTTGGTAACACTGAGTTATGTGTTCTATACATTCTTTTTTTCATTTTTAAGTAAAGCTGCCTCGTGCAGTCACTCTGCAGCACTTTATATGGCTTGTCAGCTGGGAGTCATTTTGGATTAAAGCTGGCAATATTTGCTCTTTTTGCTTGTTTAAAGTTATCCCATATAGCTAATAAAGTGGTGTTTTTTCCCTATTTTCCAACCTATAAAACACAAATCACTGATAATCAAATAGTATTCTGATATTTATCAAAATTAATATTTAATCAGTTTCTGTCCATTTCTACGTGGTAGCACCAACGTTTATTTAGGATTTGGCTGAAATTCCACATGGCCTGTTAAAAAATGCCCTCTAACTCTGATAGTTGAAGCAGGAGATTACAAAAACAATGTTACCACATCCCATTGATATTCATTTTTACTTAATCCAACATCAGAGCTGCAAAAACAAATTAAGTTTATTTGATTTTCAAGCAAATATACCTGGGATTAGCTTTTCCAGCAGTGTTTAATAAATGTTAGATTAAACAAAAAACCTTTTACCTTTAAAAATCTTTCATCTTTGTTTGACACTTTTTGACCAATGGGTTTAAAAAAACGTATCTACATAAAAATATTAGATTTTTTTTACTTATCAAAGTAAATGTGACTTTGAAATCTGACTAAAAGATGAATAAATGTGAGAAATTTCCATTTCTGTAGTCATACTTTATTGTTTTGCAGACACTTTTTGATTTTTTATTCATTTATTTATTGTTAAATTATCAAAGAAACTAAATAAAGTGATTAAAATAAAACAAGTATCTGTGTCGTGTTTTGACTGATCATTGTTAAACTCTACAGAATGTAAGTTCACATGGGAATGACTTTACAAAGAAATGCAACACAGTTGGACAAAAGAGTAAAGGCACACAACAACTTAGAAAAACACTCCTGATTAGATTTTTATCACTGAAGGAGCACGGCTTCTACAGAATCATCTTTCTTTTTGTCAGCAATTCCCAATAAAGAGAAAAGAAAAAAACAATGAAACACATAGCTTGTATTTTCTGTTATCTTCAATGTTTTGCTGTTGTATAAAAAAAACACATTGTATGTGGATACTAAATTCTGCCCTGTTGAAACAAAAGTGATCAGCAGTTTAAAAAAAAAAAAAAAAGATGAATGCTTTCAGCAGGAAACAGCATTAAGACCCCCAGACAGAGAGAGGAAACCAGTCTTTGGTTTCAAGATTCTTCAACGTTGCCGGTTTGAGACGAAATGTGAGATTTGCTGACATGAAAAAGAAGATGACTTTTAGGGTCGGTGTAATCTCCCACTGAGTCGAGTGCTCAGCTTTTCAAGTATGTTTGTAAGAGATTCTCTCTCACTAGTGCAGTGTTGTAAATCACATGAATAGATAAGGTTGTTTCCTTTAGCTGGACAAGAAAAAAACCCATTACATTTTCTTTGACAAACAAGTAAACAATAATTTTAGCCAACAAAATGCTCAGTTTCTATTTTAATAAGCAAAAATGAGGAAAACCTTTCAGTGTTTCATGATTGCACTTTTAACTTCTAGTTAAGGAAGGAGATTTGCTTTTGCCGCTAATGGATAATTTAAAGATGTGGATGTAAGAACTGAGTGAATCGTCCTGTTATTGGAAGCTTATCTTACAAGCCAGCATCTCCTGAAGTCTTGTTGCTCACTCTACCGATATCAAAGTATCCAGAACACACTTATACTCTCTTTATTTGTTGGAATTTGTTTATATATACATATGTGATTTATATGTAGTGAAGATCAGTGGAGCACAAAGACACAGGTAATGTCCAAAGTAAAATAAACCTTCAGATCCAGACAGGAAATCCACTCCTCACTGATCTGTGATGCGTTCTACAGCTGGGTGAGAAAAATTTCCTATTACTGCTTTACAAACTTAAAAGACTGAGAGAGTAAAGAAGAGTAAGCTGGGGGGAATCTCTTCAACCTCGTCGCTGAAAAAGCTGCTATTAGAAGTTGGGCTTGTGCTTCTTGACCTCAACCATGAGGTGGTGGAGGTTGATGAGCTCAGATCGGACCGCCAGGGTGCGAAAAGTCGGCTGGTTCAGAACCTTGTGGAAGCCGTGATAGTACTGGATCAGCTGTGTCAGGGCGCCCTGCAGGGAGGTAGATAAAGAGAAGTAGTTGCATAACTTTGAGCGTCACTTACTTCCTAACTTCATCCTACATGAGGATGGTGGGCGCTTCAGATTTGCCTTAAATGTCTTTTTTTTCACTTGCGTACATCCTGCCAGCCTCAGTGGTAACAGGACAGATCACAGCATGTACATTCAAAAGAGGTGTGAACATGCATGGCAGATTGAACTTCGGTTCTCTAAACAATCAGCAGCTACCCACGCTAATCATTAAACCACAGTTTCAGATCAAAACGTTAAAGAGCTCACTTAGTGGTTTATGCTAGGTTGGAAACTTGCACATCTGATGTTATAGGCTCCTATGTGACCATCTCACAATGTATAGAAAAAAACTGGCATTTAAGCTCCAAGAAAAGTGGAAATTCTGTTTGACATCAAAACATCCTTTCCAGTAATAGTTAATTAAAATGTCATTTAAACACAAAACTAAACAAAAACCTCTGACTCGAAGATGATCTCTCACACTATCATAATGGAAATGTTCCAAAAAACAAAAGATAAAAATCTGCAAATAAGACAGTTTCTCTGGTTCCTTCATTAATCAGGCCAGTGGTTCATCAATTGTCTTTGAAGTTGAGTGATCAAGCTTCCTCAGAGATTACTCCTAAAAGCTAAACAATAAATTTTGATATGCTTTTCAATGGAGAAGACGTGAAGATCAACTCTAAGAATGGTTTAGACAACACTCATGAGCTTTCAAATTACAGAAGAACATAAAAACAAACCGGATTTTAGCGCTTTGCAAAATTATTATTTTATGTTGTTTAAGAAGCTGTTTTAGTTTTGTGAATTGGAAAAAAAAATTATACATATATAAATATGTATA
>JBAMHW010000019.1:22196033-22224978 GCA_037177495.1 Rhadinocentrus ornatus | reverse complement strand
TATATAGTAATGCCAACTTCCGGGAAGCTGCAAATCATACTTCGACTCTCCATATAGACAGAAAGCCATTTTCAACCTTTTCTCTCACCTTCCTCATTTTTTAGTCGGTCCAGCTGCCCTTTCTCCATCAGTGCCTCGGCTTCCTTCACAAAGGCAATCATTCCTCCAAAGGGGGGAGACAGAATCTCCTCAATGAACTCCTGGAGGGTGGAGATCGAAGAAAAGCAGAGATACAATAATACAACAACCTAATACAACAGCTACCCAGGAGTAGCTCACATATATATATATTCATTCATTATCTCTACTGCTTTGTCCATTACGGGTAGCAGGGAAGCTGGAGCCTAACCCAGCATTTATATATATACATATAAAAACACATAAAAAACTTGAGTAACTTAAACTTTGATTAAAATAGGACATACATGACTCATCTCAAAAAGACCTTCGTCCTTCTCCTCATGTTGTTATGGGACATTGAAACTAACAAGTCTCATACAAGAAGGTTTTTTTTTTCTCTTGTGCCAGCATGCAAGTACGCATTTCACACTACACACACTAAAATCAACAGAAGGCCTGTGAGTGACCTGAGGCTGGAACTAGCCCTCCAATGCACTCTCTTTGTCCACGCTTTATAAATGTATTTGCAGTCAGAATTATTCAGCCCCCTTTGCAAATAGGTTTATTGGCAAAATGTACAAACTAGCAGCTGTTTGCAATAAACAAATCAAACAAGAACTATTTTAATAACTCAACATGTAGAATACAATAGAATAATTACTAAACACAAGTAATATTATGAGAGGTTTCTCCAAATTCAAAATGCCACTTTGAATCACCACTGCAGTCTCAAAATTATTCAACCCCTTAATGACAAACATTTTTAGTACTGAGTACCCTTTTGCTGTTATGACCTTCTGCAAATGTGATGCATAGCCAGACACCAGCTTCTTGCAGCATTCCTGTGAAATCTTAGCCAATACCTCATGGGCAAAGGTCTCCAGTTCACTAATGCTCTTGGGTTTGCGTCAGGCCACTCTAATATCTTCCAGGACTTCTTTTGAAACCAAGCTTTGGTGGACTTTGAGGTATGCTTTGGACCTTTGTCTTCCTCAAAAACACACCACTGCTTACTGCACTTGTACTGTTGCAACAAAGCAATTTCCCCACTGAGGGACTAATAAAAGGTTTCTTATCTTAAAGGAAGTAGAACAAGTTCAAAAGCAACCACACTTACGAAAACAAGCCCAAAACCCGCAACACACAACTGACGATATTTCCAAGCAGCTTTATAAAAAAAAAAACAAGCCCAGAGTCGCTTGAAACAAGCGGACTTGGCAACACTGAAAATAACTCCTTTTGGCATTATGTAGGTAAACTGGCAAAACTGGCAAAACTTATGAAAATTAATTCACATTTGCTGTATATGGTGAAGACATGATGAGGATTAGTAAATGTTAAAAAAAAAAAAGTCTTATTTTTTCAAATGTTTATATGATCAAGTCACTAAAAAAGGCCTTAAGAAGAAAAAGTGTGATTTTCTTTTAAATGGGTCCCTAAGGGTTAGATGATTATTTTATTTCCCACAATTTCATAAATTAGTACCAACTTGAGTTACAACATGAGTAGTCTTTCAAATCTGATCTCATTTAAAAGGCTGCAACAGTCAGAAGGTGACAAATTCTTTGGAATTCTGGTTGGTTCATTTTGATTTGAGATTGAAGTGTCACCATATAGTCAGTTAAGGGTGTGAAGACAAAGTCAAAATTCAAAGCTGCATTTTTAAAAGGTTTTCTGCTTTGTATCTGGGAAGACAGATATGAAAACACTTCTACATATTTATCGTTTTTATCCTCAGTTTTTTTTTTTTTTAAACAAATACAAATCTTATTTACACATGCAAAAAAAAAATCACATTTCTAAGGCAGATCTTTTTTCCACAAGACAATAAAGCTTGATTTACAACCACAAAATCTTTATGACTCTTATTTGACCCCATAAAGCTTTTAACTGTGCAATCACAATGTAGCGGCTAAGTTTCAACTTAAAGCCACTGAGGCGTTGTTTGTACGGGCACTGACGCGCTCGCCATACTGACTATCTTCTCTTTGCGTGTGTGTAAACAATGCATGAAATAGTTTCCAAACTTCTTTGTTTTTCTTTGCTTTAGATTTATTACTTATCCAAACAACTCTTCATTTCCTTGGCATTAATCCACAGTACAGATTTATCTCCATCGTTAATTACAGTCATCACATTAAACAATACAAGCAACAATAATGATAGCTTCAGCGATAGCGGTCAAAAACTTGTTTGCTCCCTTCCGTCCAGCAACACCTGTCACCTGATAGATAGTTCCTACCTATATGGCGATATCAATTAATTAGTGCCACCTACTGGACAATTAACAACGTATCCAAAATAGCTCTTACACACAAACCATGTAAATGCATATTATGATCAAACTGACCTGTGTTCTGGCCAAGAGCAGCTGTTGGAAACCTTCAACCTCTTTGCTGTCATCTGCTGCCCTCTCCTGGGCAAACAAGAGAAAAACAACCAAAATACAAGATCAGCAGAACAAAAGTCATAAAGAGTCATAATCATTTCAGCTCATCACAATAAAAAAAACAAACAGTTGACAGACAAAAATAGATTTGTAATAATTATACTACATTAAATTTCACAGTGTGGACTGCATTCATGGCACTTTTCATGCACCATACATACTGTCACACTGATGTAAAGTACTCACCATCAGTACGCTGAGCATCATGTCATAGTTGTTAATGAGGAAGATGAGCTGGTCTCTTCTGGAGGGAAACTCTGCAGCCATCTTGAGCACAAAGTTTTCTACCTCAACCTGGAAATAAATATTTACATTCTGATTTATTGAGGCAGACTAATAATAATAAGGAAAATAATAATGGTGACAGACGCACACTTGGCTTTAATCAACTCTGAAAATAAAACTGATACAAAATCATTTGTCTTCACGAATTTGCTTGTTGTTTTTTTTCTAATGACTTTCAGACACTGTGCTGACAGGAGTGGATGAACCACGAATGTCTTATTGTATTTAGATTACAGTGTTTTTCAGGTATATAACGACCTCAGCACAACAAAACTGTATCAATTTAGCTTCAAACTACCATAAGATGTAAATAAAAAAATAGTGTGTGTATCACCTGTAGCTGTCCTAGCAGAGCGTTTGTCCTCTCGTTGGGAAACGTCTGGTTGATGCTGACGATGGCTGATGAGAACTCTGCGTATCGGCGAGTGATCTGAAATCAGCAAACATGCACTCACATCACTGATGGACACTGCTTTACGTGATCCCAGCTACTAGATAAAATACACACTGCAATCAAAGACATGAATGATTTTCATTCTGAGTGAACATACGTAGTGTGGTCTAGTGTCCAGCACACCCAGTTTCTGGGGGTCTGTGTTTCTGATGCTGTGGATGTTCATCTCCAGAATCAATTCAAATCTCGGCCACAGCAGTTCCAACACGGCCTCCCAGTATCTAAAAAACACACAAGACTTCAGTTATATCTTCAGTCTTTAAGAGATGACCTTTTCTTTTCTGTTAGGCGACTTGAAGCCTCCTGTGAAATATGCAACAAAATGAAGCTGCTTTCAGCTTCCTGACCACTCTCTTATGGCCTCTTGCTCTGCAGCAGGCACTTGCTTTTAGAAAAGTTATTGTACAAAACCAGCTTAGATGACAAACAGCTGTTTGAGCTCTGCTGTCAAACACAGAGTTATTAACAATGAAAGAGTAGGATATTTTCTTGAAAAGCTGCTGAAATTAAAGAACTGGGGGAAGCTTTAATATAAGACACAGACATGAATCTGAATCAATGTTCCTGTCGCTGTTGAGCTGCTGGGAATAAGTAGCTGCTTGCAAAGATCAAAGTAATTTTCTTCAGGTTTAAATAAATATATTTCTAATTTGCCACTTCTAATTATTTTTTCCATTTAAAACAGCATCACATCTACTGTGAATGTTTTCTTTTCTAACATTCATTCACTTCAGCTTGTAATTAGTGGGGTTTTTAGCAGCATCTAGTGCTCAGCTGCCGTCTTTTATTACTTCACGCTGTCCCTAGTTTACTTTGGTTATAATAAAGAGATACGTGCCAATAAGTTTATAAAGGAGAGACTCAAAATGATCTTTAAAAGAATTTTATATGCATATTTCCTTTCAAGAAGAGACTGACTTGTCAAGAGCAGGGATGTTCCTCTTTGCTGTGATGGCTCTAAACCTGAGGATGATGTGGATACACAGGAAGATGGCGATGCTGTCGTAGCAGTCTGACACGTAGGTGGACATGCTCTTCTGCAGGAGACAAAGAACAAGATGGAGAGCTAGTTTATAATCTTCATTTCTGTACATATGTTACAGTAAATAGCCTGCTTCGGTTCAGAGTACAGTCCAAGATAAACATGATTTTGCGCTTCATGAATAGACCTGACTTCAATTGATTTGTCAAATTAACAAGCATGAAGTCTTACAAACTACAACATTCAGAGGAGAATGCATTCATACCAAGAACATGCTGAGAGTTTTTCCCATTATACTGTTGAAGAGGTCGAGGGCAGAGTTTCCTGTCACCATGAAGAAGTCCGACAGGAAGAGATATTCTCTGCAGCCGTTGTCCAGCAGAGCGTAGTGCTGACTGCGAAACAGCGTCTCATAGGGATACTGAGAAACACAAAGACTGATCATTCGGAAAACTGTTTTCCTAATGGATCACCACCAGGCCCAGTCACAGGGTGAGGCTATAACGTCTTTTCTCTTTGCTGTCACTTTAAAAGTTGTTTTTCCTGAACGTATGCCAGATCTCACCCTGCTGTCTCCTCTCTGAGCCGTATGTGGAACCAGGATGGGCCCCTCCAGCTCAGCAGGGCTCAGTATGGTCCCCCTCTGGCCCAAAGTGAAGATGGTGTTCCTGCTTTTCAAAGATGGTTTGGAGAAAAAACCTGCAGCAGTGAGTCAAGGAGCATTACACACACACACAAGTTTCCTCTTTCATCACTAAAATGAAAAAAATGTTGAGTGTATAAATAGTGAGTTTGTGCACAGCTTGTGATTCAGAATGAATTTAAATGGTCTTCGGGTCTTTTTCTTGTTAGTTAAAGCAGCACCAGTAGAAACCTGTGTGCAACAGTCCTCAGTCCTTAATTTAATACTAATACCATGTAAATACCACAGGTTAAGGATTAATAACTAAGACACAACTAATACATATTAAGAGGTGTATTACAGATTATTCCATTTGGCTTCAAAGTAAAGATGGGAAGTAATGAAGAAATATGTTTAAGGCCTTTGTAGGACACAGAGTTTAGGCCTGCTCCTTAGATGTAAGTGTATCCGGTTGTACTGCATAAACACGATCAGCTCAGCTGTTTGAAAAGACAAAAACATCTTAATGTTTTAGAGATGATAAATGCAGCTGCAAGGTCAACTCAAGAAATTCAACTCTCCTTAATTCAATGGAAATGTTCATAGAAACTTTAGAAAGAAAGAAAAAAATCCACTATAAATGTAATGTTTTTTAAGCATAGGCTGCATTTTTTCAGCTTTGTTCTCTTGTTTCAAATCAGGTAACTTGCATGAAAAAAATGTGCAATATTTTTTTTTATCTTAAAAAAAAAAAAAGGGCAAAAGAGACATTAAAGGATATCTTTCTTGGCTGTGTCTTCTACTCCCATCAGGTCGTCTTTATCTGCCACCTCCTCATACTGCAGCAGGACAGAGAATCATGATTTAAAGTGATGCACTAACTCACAGATGGACACACACAGAGGTAAAAATGTCACATATGATGAAACAGAAATGAGCTCATGAAAGTAAAAGAAAAGAAAAAAAAAATGACTGACTGACCTGCACTTTCAGCAGCCTGCCGCTGTATGACTTAAAGTAACTGTAGTAAATCTTGCTCATAGTGTCCACGTACTCGTCTCTAACTTCCTTAGCAACCGTTCTCTCATTAGCCAAAAGGAACTGATAAAAAAATCTACAGAGAAACAAGCAACAATGTTAGTATCTCAAACACAATAAATCAGTTAACTTCTGTTACATCTTCTAATAAATTAAAAATACACTGTGATGACAAAAACATAAATTAGAGGGGATTATAAATTATGAAAGTGAATCATGGGTTTAATTCGCACATAGCTAAAAAACACAACTACACAGATAATTTACTATGTACAGCATCATTTGAAAGTTTACATCTGTACACACCTGTATTTCAGCAAAGTGTTCTGTGGGATCTGGTAGTTTGTCATTGGTTTCCTGAAGGAGTAGATCTTCTGAAGAATGAACTCTCTGATCTTTGAAACTGCCTGAAGTGAAAATGATTTATATGTTATTTTCAGCTGGGTGATGCATAGAATGTGCACAACCTAATAATCTGAAGACAGAAGGTGATTCTTTGGTTGTTTAAATTCTAATTTGTTGCAAAGTCACTGGATGGTTCAACATCATGTTAAACAGATGAGTCCGTTTTCCTTTTTCTTTTTTTTATATAGTGCTAAAATAAATTAAATTCTTGTATTTGTCACTCTTAATACTGGCTTCACCTTCACTTATGTATTCTTAATTAAAATACTTAGCAAAAACTTCTGGTTGTCTCTCAGAGTTACCTTGAGTTTTAGGCGGTCAACAATATCCTGAATGTCGGAGCAGGCCAGAGTCTCCCTGAAGCTCAGCTCTTTGGCAAAGTTGATCTTGTTGTTGAGCTCGTGGAGCTGCTCCAGAAACTCTTGCTCTGTCACTGGACTGTCCAGGATGGTTCTTAGAGAAGACAGGACATCAAAGAGCACAAAACATGAAGCTCAGCTTGTAATTCATTATGTGCTCATGTCCAAACAGAATCTGTTTCTATGATGTAAAAAGAAAAACAAAACAAAATTAAAAAGCAAGGTTTCTACATTTTCTTTTTTCCCCTTTTTTAAATCACTGAGACCAAAACTTAAAAAGCACTAACAATAGGGTTCTTTATGGAATCATTTAACATTTTATCTTGCAGCAAGCAGCAAACATTCGCCACACATTAGCATCAGTCTAAACAACTCTAGATAAAAATTTTAACTTTAATTTTTAGAATTTTGGTTAATAAGTATTAGTATTGAAAGGTTTCTTTATCCAGGCAAACAAATATTTCAGATTTCTACAAATATCCTCAAAACAGTAGTGATTTTAGTTAACCCTTTACTGGGCGAAGAACCACATTTGGTCACTTCATTGGACATACAGTGTATAGAACCACATGGAGTTCTCCCCACTCATAAAAAAACCAGGCTGCATCCCACATACTTAAAAATTGGCTTTCAACTAAAAAACATGTATTATTGATCGCTTATTGCCGTAGAATTTTTGTTATTCTAGAAAAAAGTAACCAAGTTTTAATGTCTTGTGATATCCTCCAATAAAACAATAAAACTCTTCTCTGTGGTTGAAATGGAAAATTTGCAGCTGTTACACTTACGAGATCATGGCTCCGGGCACAACCAGCTCGTCCACCAGCTGGCTGAGATGGCTGCGAACGGCCTGCCTGTTCTTCAGCCGGATGTTCATGCTGACCGACTGTTGCTGCAGGGTCTGGATCTCGCTGCTGATGGAGGATAGGTCACTCTGGAAGCCGCTCAGCATGCCCTCCATACGCTGAAAAAACAAAAAATATTAAAACACTGAGAATCTCTTCCCTGATCTAATTTATAATTTTTGGAGTTTAAAATAAAGAGATGGTTTAATTAACGCTCTTTTAGGGAATTGGGGAAAGAATTAACATAACATAGATATCTACTCTACTTCAACAGATAATCCTGAACTAAACCAGCAAATTAAAAGCAAATATATAACCCACAGATCTAATCACATTTCCGCAAGTTAATAAATGAGCAGTTTGCTTCACTGTGCTGTTTCTCTTGTCAGAACTGAGCTTGGAAAACTCCACCTGGAACTTCTTTCAGCAAAAATACAATTCATTCTGTATCTGTAATGTGAACTGGAATAAAACAAGGTTTTAATTCCAATAGATCTTACATGAACAAATATTGGTAACAATAATCTATCACCAGTTAAAACAAATACTGACCTTGACCTGCAGTGAAATGAAAGATGAGTGTGAAGTTGTGTTGTCTTACCTCCAGTATTGAATCGCAGGCGGTGATCTGGTTGTGCAGAAGAGCGATGTTCTGACTCTCCTTAATGTCTGACATTAAGTGTTCAGGAGAACTAGAAACATATTCCCAACACTTCTAGTCCTCACTTGAGTTCACTGTGCGCCACATACAATACAGCTTACAAGTATTAAATAAAACAGGTAAAACAGTCCTGTTTCAATCTTTAATTTAAGAAGATTTTTGATGAGACATCTTTTTATGTACTTGTGTTAGTCATGCAATCAGTTTGATGACCCTCATGTGGAGCTGATACATAAATACTTTACTGCTTTCTGGGACTGTACATGGAAAAGTGTCACTTATGAAAATAAGCAAATTGAGTGTTGAAATAAATATTTGATGCAAGAATTCAATGATTTATTTCCAGCACATCTCACAAAACACCTAAGTGTCTCAGTTTTCTCCAAGAGACCTAGCAAATAAACTGCCAACAGCACTGTTACCAACTTACTCATTTTACTTCATTAATATAATAAAAAACTTTTCAAATGATCTGTTTAAGAGACCATACACTGATCTGAGTCTATTTTATTCCTGCTTTAAAATGATGAATATAAATCTTGTTTGAGGCTAAATGCTTTAGTGACGGGAGACACTCTACCTGAAACAAAAGTTGATGACAAGCAAATCAAGTGGCCTCAATGTTTAGTTTTTATGTATTATAGGAAACTAAAAATTCTTAATGGTCAGGAAACTCTTCCGTGTGCCATAACATCAGCTAACATCAGTGGGCTGTAGAGGATACAGTCTTTGATGGAGGCCTGTTCGATCTTCTGCAGCTCTGTCTCCACCTGTTTGGAGTACTGACGGAGGTCAACGCCCTGACAATATACAAGAGGAGATTTCCATCATTATATTTGAGATTTAAAACTCAGTAGGAAACAATATAAAACATGTTTTGTGATTCTTCAGCAGTGATTCACAAATATTAAAAAAGACAATATAAGAAACAGATTTAAAGATATTACAGTTATGTGAAAGGATTGGACACACCCTCTTATTTATATACCATCTGCACTGTTGTTACTATATTGACTAATTTTATCATGAAGTCAAAGCGAACGGTTTAATGCAAACAGACAAGCCATGCAAAGAATAATATGGTGCAATTTGTTCCTTCTTAATTAAACCACAGTATCGCTGAGCCAAATTATTCTGGGCACACTGCAAACACTGGCTTAAACCTATTATGACAAGAACCTTCAAAGCAAAAGAGAAGTCAATCTCTCATTTTTAGAAGACGTGCAAGTTTAAAGACATTTCAAGAGCCGAAACCACTGAGACGAGAACTGCTCGACAAATGACAACCTTCCCAGAAATGGAAGAACAAAAGTTCCCACTCTGGTAAAATAGAAATGGGTTTAAATTACCCAGTCTCAGAAATTAATGGTTAATGATATTTCAGATAAAAAAAAAAACACATTTATACACTGCAGGGTTGATGCAGGGGAGACATCTTAACATCTTGCTGGGGTGAGACTGTGGAAATCAAACCTTAAAAAAGAAACCACAGCTGAGGAAGACCGTGAGAAAGAGCAGAACTGCTTGCATAAAGAAACAAAGATTCATTGAAACGTTTTATTTTAGTGTGATGAGTCCAAATTCTACTATTTAGAAAACACAAAGAAAATGTAAGTGACTCAAACTTTCACCTTTCATTGCACATGGAAAAAAACAAAACAAAAACATTTACTGTATGTGCTGTGAAGTTTTACCGTTTTAAGTGCCTCCTTTACAAGATCATCTTCCAGATTGGCCTGAATATGAACTGCAGGAAAAATGGAAAAATGCTTCATGTCTAAGGAATCTTTAGGAACTTTTGAAAATAGATTGTTTTGACCTAGTTTTAACTTACTATCCACTTCATCTAAGATAAACTCATCAGTGGTGAGGTCCAGTTCACCCAGGTTTAGGTTAGCGATGTCTCCATCGTTTCTCTGGAGAAAGAAAAAATAAAACAAATGTAAGGGTAAGGCTACACACACACACAAGATCAAAAACAAATAATTATTTCAGAAAGCTTCCATTTTATTTTGTTAACAGTTGCAATTTTTCTAATTCCTTCTAATTATAAACTTATTTATAACTGAACTGCTCAGACAAAACAAACAAACAAAAATTATTCATGCAAGGATGTTGTTTTCTACCAAGTGCTTTAATTCCCAAAGGGGAACTTGAAAACTTTTGGGTGTGATATACGAATTTAGCCTTAATATCTGGGCTGCAAAAACACTGATCAACACTTAAAGGTGAAACTAAAAAAAAAAAAAAATCTATTTATTTCAGTAATTAAACATAAACTAATATTTTATTTAGACTAATTACATGCATAGTGAGACATTGTAAGCATTTATATTATAATTTTGATGATTATGGCTTACAGCTTATGAAAACACAAAATAATATTAATCTCAGCAAATTTGAATATTACATGAAATCAATAAAAAAAATTATAATTAACAGAAATGTTGTCCATCTGAAGAGTATAGTCATGCATATGAACTCAGTACTTGGTTTGAGCCCCTTTTGCATGAATTACTGCCTCAATGCAGTGTGGCACGGATGTCATTAGCCTGTGGCACTGCTGGGGTGTAATGGAAGACCAGGATGCTTCAATAACGGCCTTCAACTCCTCTGCATTGCTCAGCCTCATGTGTCTCATCTTTCTCTTGGTAATGCCCCATAGATTTTCTATGGGGTTCAGGTCAGAAGATTTTGCTGGATAATCAAGCACAGTAACCCCTTGGTCATTGAACCAGGTTTTGGTCCTTGTGGCAGTGTGGGCAGGTGCCAAGCCCTGTTGGAAAATTAAGTCAGGATCTCCAAAAAGCTTTTCTGCTGAAGGAAACATGAAGAGCTGTAAAATCCTCTGGTTGATGGCTGCGTTGACTCTGGACTTAATAAAGTGGACCAACACCAGCAGATGACATGGTTCCCCAAATCAACAGACAGTGGAAACTTCACACTGCACTTTTAAGTGTTTTGGATTGTGGGCCTCTCCATTCTTTCTCCAGACTCTGGGATCTTGATTTCCAAATTAGATGCAAAATTAGCTCTCGTCAGAAAAGAGCACTCTGGACCACTGCTCAAAAGACCAGTTCATTTTTTCTTTAGCCCAGGTAAGACGCTTCTGACATGTTTTGTTCAGGGGAGGCTTGACAAGAAGAATACACATTTGAAGCCCATGTCCAGGATCCAGGCTACAACATTGAACCTTTTCACAATATTCTAATTTTCTGAGATTTTGATTTTTGGGTTTTCATACGCTGTAAGCCATAGTCATTAAAATGAGAAATAAATGCTTGAAATATCTTACTTTGCATGTAATGAGTCTATATATTAGTTTACCTTTTTAAGTTGAATTACTGAAATAAATTACGTTTTGCATTATATTCTATTTTTTGGCTTCAACTGTATAAAAAGTAAAACATAAATAACATAGCAGTAACTAAAAAAAGAGGCCCAGTTCCAAGATGATGTTTTATTTTGTCATGCTATATCTGATGATAGACTACTGTGATAAAACTTCTATTCATTTTTTCACTCTAGCAATACATAATAATCAACGTCAAAACAGCATTTAGTGAACAAAATTATTAGGTTTTGATATTACCATAGATTATTATTGTGCTAAATTATAAGACATTTTCAGCAGTTTTATTTTTTTTACCAAACCATTATTAGATGTACAAATTAAAGCGTAATAATTATACATATTACCATTTACCATGAGAACTTATTTTGAAACACCAAACTATATATTTTAGTAAAAAAAACCTTTCCCACCTGACAGATCACCATTAATACTAGCCAAGTATATCAATGCTAATAGGATGCAGCAATAACAGTACACCGAAAGAGCTCAATGCTGAACCTTTTCCCCACAAAAGCTCTCAAACCGTAAAGATTTATTGTTACCTCGTCTTGCAGATACGCCATAGCAATTTCTGTTGGGTTAGCAGCTGTGTTTACATCGGAACCAGCTCCAATGGTGACTGCTACACCCTCCGCCATTGCGACGAATTTACGCTAACGTAGAAAAAAAGTCAACAAACCAAAAGTTCCACCCCGTCCTCGTCGAACACGAAAATTCCCTTTCATTTGTCATATACATGTCGATATGACTGTTAGCTGTATAGGTTAAATTTATACATTTTAGATTATGATAGGCCTTTTTTAAAACATTTTTTATTAATTTAACTACGTATTAACTTTTTTTTTAAATAATTATGGTAGTTTTGCCAGGTAATGGTTTTTGTCGGAGATATTCTAAGTGGAGGACTGATTTCCGTTCCTAAATGCATCCAAACTCTCGCGAGAACGTTTCGGCTTCCTCTTTGCACGGAACCTACTTCCAAGATGGTGAGTCCGTTTTTCACCAACCTATGATAGTTTTAAAATCTGTAATCATCCAGCTTAAACCGCATTTATTTTTGTTGTTAAGCTGTAAAACAAATCATATTCGGCGTATCTGAGCAGAGTCATGCTGAATTGTTCAGATATTATGGATACAATTGAATTATTAGCGTATATTTCTATTAGCCCCTATCTAACCTCAGTGACTGAGCTAGCTAGCTAGCGTGAGTGCATGGATCAACTTCTCTACTGCTCGTGGTCAATAAAGAAATTGCCTCTTGAGTTACTCCAGATTTCAAAGTAGGGATTTAGCTGGGCAGCGACTTTTACATCGGCATGGTTTACATTTACTTTCAGAGAAACCTTCGCAAGTTCAGGCGGCAGTTTCAAAAGCTAACTCATTTAGGCTCTGTGTTGCATTTAAATATTTGTGTCACCAAGCTGGGAGGATAATTGTGTGTTTTCGGATCAAAATGTACAGTTTACAGAATAGCCATGACACTGATGAGCTGCTCTTTTCTGCAGTTTAGTTAGCTTCGTTACTTTTTCAATGTGACGGTCTTTTCAAAGCTTCACGGCACATTGAGCTGTACTAGAGCCAACTTGAGGCAAAATGTGATTTTAGAGTTTCTCTACATTGACTCTTAAGTAGATGCTCGCATTGTTGCGTGTTACTTGAGCAACAACTTGTGTGCTGTATGTTTGTATAGTATAATGGCCTACAGGGTATATTATGTGGGCATGTGCATTAAATCATGTTCAAGAACTTAAGTTTTAACTGTATGCACCATTTATAGCAACCACCATCTCCGCTGGTTGATTTGACTATACAAGTGTCCTACATGTGCCTCTGTTCTGTATTTGTCTTCATTCAAATGCAATGCTTCTTCAGACTTGTGCAGTTCTGATTTGCTTTTGTGAATTTTTAGTCTCTGGTCATCCCTGAGAAGTTCCAGCACATTCTTCGTGTTCTTAACACGAATATTGATGGTAGGAGGAAGATCGCCTTCGCCATCACTGCCATCAAGGTAAGGTTGCATTCATGAACAGCTTATTATAATGGTTTAGCATCAAAGTGCTATTAATGGTGATTGTGTGTTAAATTTTTAACATTAACCTTGCTCTCTCTGTCTGGTTTCAGGGTGTTGGCAGACGTTACGCTCATGTCGTTTTGAGGAAGGCTGACATTGACCTCAACAAGAGGGCTGGAGAGCTGACAGAGGAGGAGGTATGGAGACAAAAAATCAGAAGTTAAATGTGCTTTACAGATTGATGGCTGTAAAAGTTATTAAAGATGTCATTCAATTGAATACGGATAATGGTGCTTGTCATAACTTTGAAAGTTAAAAGTGAACTACACTGGCACTGACTGCCTTCATTCATGATGGTGGTAAATGTTTGTCGCCAGCAAGCATTGGTTGGTTTTACCATCATTGTCAAGATGCAGGTCGTTATTCCTGTTGCTGTTACTCAGTGCAGGAGATGTGTACTTGTAGGATTAAAATAAATAAATTCCAAACATTGGACAAGCATATGATGCCATTGTCATTGGGCATAGATGCTACAGCAGTAAGCAGAGTAATGATGAAATATGTGGACTTAGTGCTAAAGGCATAATAGATCCATTTTCTTAAATTAAAAAGTCTAATGTTGCTTTTAGATGCCTCACCTGAGAAGAAATAGACATAACTCAAGTATGGATGCGAAATGAAAACTGGTATTGGTGTGTAGGTCTTCCTTGTCCTTAGATGTTTTGCTATAGCCAATCAGCGTGTATCAATGATGTTGATAACTACATTAGAAATGCAACATTTCTACGCTGGATAACAAGTACGGTTTAAAACCTGTCTGGAAATTCTGATCAGAAAGCCTTTAATAAGCACAATACCACCACTGCCTGTGAATTTGACCCCATGTGCCACATCAAACAAGTTAACTGTTGTTGGAAACAACCATGAAAACCAAGTTCTGGTTCTACTTTTTGTAAAACCCCTAATTATGACAAGACAAGGGCTGTGAATCTTGATTAACACGTGATACATGTCATTTCATTAAGTTATTAATTAACTTTTATATATCTATAACTGTTATACATTAACTGTATCATGCTGTCACTTGGGATTTACTCTGCCAGTAAAAGGCTTGGACACACTTACCCATTGGTATGTCCAAACTTTTGACTGGTACTTACTGTATATTTTAAGGAGGTAGACCCAGCAGCCAGTTCATATGGTGGAGTTCAAGAAGTAGAGAATCACAAAGTGCTTGGATGACTATTAATATATTTTTTCTAATTTGCTCCAGCACATCATATTTCCTGTCAGTTGATCTTTTGTTGCCACTTCTTCATTTTGCAACATTAATTTAATGTAATTTAACTCCTGTGTTTGTTTTACAGGTTGAGCGGGTTGTGACCATCATGCAGAATCCTCGCCAGTACAAAATCCCAGACTGGTTCCTGAACAGGCAGAAGGACGTCAAGGATGGCAAGTACAGCCAGGTAGGTGGTCGCTAGTGATGAGCTTTGTTTACCTGACATAAAATCAAATGTTAAAACATCTTCATAACACAGTAATTGGAAGGGTGAGCTTATTTGAGGCAAGCTTCTCAGGATTGCTGTTGCTTCTTTATGTGACATAAGCCTCTGTTAACCATTGTTTTGTCTTGATTCAGGTCCTCGCCAACGGTCTGGACAACAAGCTGAGAGAAGATTTGGAGAGGCTGAAGAAGATCAGGGCTCACCGTGGTCTCAGGCACTTTTGGGGGTAAGATCTGATTACAGTCTTAGTCTGGATCAGGTTGTCCTGTGAGAACGACTGACTTAAGCTCTGCACTGATGTGTCCTCTGGTTTATTGGAAACTGCAACAGGGGGAAAAAATAACATTGTGGAAAGTACCTGGTAAAAGGTAGCAGAGGATGTGTGGTGTAGAAAGAACCTGTCCTGAAAAGACTTGAATTGTTTGAGTTATGAGAGGTTTCCATAAATCCTCAGGTAGTACATGCACTGTCCACACTGAGCTTCTTGGTTTGTGCTAGGGTTGTCACAATACTAAAATTTTAAACTCTATATAGATACTAAGAATGATACTCGTTATTATAGAGGGGAAAAATGTGTTTTTTTTAATCGAAATGACAGCACCACAAAAATTACACAATACAACAAAACTCTCTCTCTTTCTCTCTCTCTCAAGAGAGAGAGAGATCTTCATACAGTAACAGTGTTGTCAGGCAGTTTGCTCACTGTGGTGCAAAGACAAGTTGCTAAGTTGGGAACACTGTAAACAATGGGTCCTCCAGGGAGAAGCTGTAGTGCCTGTATTATATGGATAGCGACAGTGAACCAGGAGACGCCAAAGTGGCATTTAAGTATAGATACCCGTGCTAATTAATATCTAATTAGATATTAAACTTTAGAATTGATTAGTATCTGAGAATTGATTTTTTAACACTAATTTATACACATACAAGGGTATGTAATAAACTGCAGGAAGCTGCCATAGAAACCAAGGGGTGTTTTATTATGGCTGTCCTGTCTGCAGGCACAGCAACAATGTGGATGGAACCATTTGCAGAAACAATTAAAACACGTTGTTTATACATTAAGATTTAAATTCTGATGGTAAATGGTCTGTATTTTGATCGTCTTACCATGCACTAATCAGAATTAATTTAGATTAAGTATAATTGGTTGCATGATGTGGTTTAAATGGTCAGAAGAGTTTGTTTTAAGCGTGTCTTAACATTTGCCCTTTCCTTTTTCTTTTGCAGTCTGCGTGTGCGTGGTCAGCACACCAAGACTACCGGCCGTCGTGGTCGCACTGTTGGTGTGTCCAAGAAAAAGTAAAAACTCCCCTGCTTCCCATTGTTGAAATAAAATACAATTCACAAAAATGTGCATCTCCTGTGGTCGTTCTTTGCTAGGGTTAAAGATGTGCTTTGATTTTTTTAGTTGAAGCTGTTACATTGGGATTATTTTTTTATTCATTAGATTTTAAATTTACCTGCCAAATATAAGAAACTCTTAAGTGTCAAAAAATAAAGGGATTATGAAGAAGAGGGGAAATATGGCAGAAAAAATATTCAGAAATCTGAATATATAGACCTTTAAAACATTTTAGCTTAATTTATTGCTTTGCACTGCTCACATAAGAAAAAGGTAAAAATTTGTATTACTGAAGACAAATGCAGTTGTATTAATATACAAAAATCCTTTAAACTGAATATTGAAAGTTTTATGGCTGCAGGAATGTAAAGTGCAAAAGAACGAGCAGAAAAGACTACAGGTTAAACCTTGTTCAGGGTTTTATGGCTTTTACAGAGGGGGGGGGCGTTCTAAACCTGCTTAAAGGAGAAAATTGAATTTAATGTATAATTACATATTTAAAGTCAGAAGGTAATTATGTTACAAGCAAGTTTAATTTCCTGATCATGTCTTAAGAATATGTACAAGAGAAAACAGCAAGGTACATGGATATCATCTGTATGTCAAGCTAACAGTAAAGTATAATGATACACTATAATCTCTAAAAAAAAATATTTTGCTTCAAATAACGTGTACAGCCATGCCTTCTCTAATGCATGCTGTTAAATAATCAGCTCATTTATTGGAACAAAACAAGTATCACTTAACTGAATTTTAATAGTGCCATTTGCATTTAATAGTATAAAACTATATAATGGACCAGTATTAGTTTGTAACTTTAAATAAGTGATAAATGGTCTTTAACTGCATACCACAACTATACATAAATGACAAGCTGTCCAATTTAAACAAGATTCATCTAGAAAGAAACAGACCTCCAGTCAGACATCCTTACAAGTATATATGATTTCATAAAGAGGTTCTGAGACACAAAGAGCAAAAACTCAAGTTTTGCTTCACTTTGATCAATTTCTCTTACATATTGCAAGAAGGAGCATTTGTGAGGTTTATAAACCGAATTTCAAAAAGTAAAAGCAAAGACTGCATAACTTTGAAATGTATACCTGGTCAGATGAGTCACTTCCATTCTTCATTCATGTTCATTTGCCAACAAGTTATGACACGAAAGGCCTATTTACTAAAATTCATACATTACAAAATGGTGAACAAAAATGTAATACTAATATGATTCAAACAAAAATAAATAAGCTAAAAACCAGAAAATAGCAGAACTCAAATACATTTGACAATGTAATAAAGAAAGAAACAAAAGGAGGGGTCAAGGACAGCTAAAAAAAACGCTTCATTCAGGAAAATAGTCGAGTATTTGCTCATCAAATTAATTTCACTGATGGAGATGGGTTCCACAAATATTATCTTTTAAACAATTTGGTCAATTTCTTTATTATGTGAAGGTGGTAATCTGTAAAAAAAAAGAAAGAACAAAAGCACAGAAAAGTGAATAATTGCAGGGAAAACCAAAAATTGGAATTAGTGCTCAAATAATTTCCTCACCAGTGTCTTAAAGAGTAAAAGAGAAATTCAGTTGAAAATTAAAAAGAAAAAACAAGCAAAATCCACATAATCTTTTTGTCCAGCAGCTATAGATGGTAATCCGGTAAGCCCAATACTGACCTAAATGCCTTACAAGCTAACCATCAGAAGAGGGTTTTTAAATTAAATAATACATATTTAATGCTAGTTTATTAAGAAAAAGATGCTGGTAATATTTATGCAGCAGCTGAGAGAGGATGTGGTTAATATGTGTGACAGGTTGGATGGGAAAAAAAAAAGAAAAGGAGCCCATTGCTCTTCCTCATCCTTCCTTCTGTGGGGGAGGGGACCTCTGCTGGACCTGCTGCGGTTGTGGCTGCTGCTGGTCCTTGGTGGGAGCATAGTAAAGCTCCAAAGGCTTCCTGACCTTCCAGTATTTCTCATTGACCAACTCCAGAGTCAAAGAGCCATTGAGTGTCTGAGGGAAGGGTTGAGATAGGCAAGTCAATGTTATTTTTGTAGCATTTTTCAACAGGAAATGTCATACAGTGCTTCACAATAATGACAAATAAAAACTCATAAGATGTTACAACTTAAATTTTTTTTCAAAGGGAATAACTAAAACCAAATATAAAAATCTAAATAAAAAGTCCAGTTTAAATAAATGGGTTTTCAGACTCTTTGCAGGAAATGGATGCAAGAAAACAAAAGTTAATAAACAGCAAAAAAAAAAAAAAAAAAAAAGATCACAGTAATGATTACAGTACCAGATCGTGATTTTAGTGTTTTTCAGTTTAGTTAAAAGCAGCTTAAATACATCAGTAGTCAAAAGTTTGGACACACTTTTCCAATAAAATTTAAAGTGTCCAAACTTTTGACTAGTGCTGTATAATAAAGCTTGGTATGCTTCAGACTCAGAAACTCTTTTTCCCTCGGCCATCAGACTCTTTAACAGCTGATAGGAGTCTGTAACAACGGCCTGAACCCTGCACACTGACTTTATATTGTCAACCACACTAACTGCAATTTTGTTTACTGTTTTATGTGTCTTATTATTTATAATAGATATTGCACATGCATCTTATGTCTACCTCATGACAGTTTTTTGCACAGCTAATCATTCATTGTTTATGTAACACACTGCACATTTATGTACATAGACTATTTACTAGTTGTTGTTTTTTTATCTTTTCTTTTATCTAGTTTATTTTTTATTTTATAATCTTTTATGGCATTCACTGTCAACGGCAAAGTTAGAATTTCATTGTTCAGGGAAACTTGTTTCCTTACTGTGCAAATGACAATAAACACTGAATCTTGAATTGTAGCTGGTTGACTGGTTATCAGGTAAACCAACAACTCTCATCTTTTAAGGTTTCAAAAGACCAACATAACAGCAAAGCACTGAACTTACTGCTTCATAAAGTGAGTAAATAAATCAATGAGTGATGTCAGAGTGGTTATCTCTTCTAGGAAGCTAGCTCTCTCTCTCAAAAAAAAAAAAGGACATGAACACCTAGGGGGTTCTGTAATGCATTATAATTATAATAATATAATGTAATTTTAGTGTTAATTTTCCCAGTATGTCACCTCCACATGCTGCCGACAGTGTGAACAGTGTTTTATTATAAATTTAACTTTATAATACAACAAACTTACTATCACGCAAGAATTAGATTGAGCAAAATATAAAGAGCCTAAAGAAAAACAAACCAGTTAGATAAAGGTAATGGATTTATGGTTTGATGATAGTTTTATTCTGAATTATAAGTTGTTTGATTGGTAAATGAATAATTATCAATTTCAAATGGATGCATGTTTTGCTCAGGCCACTGGCCCTGTAGGTGTTGCATTGTCTCTCAACCATAATTTGGTTAATTTATATAGTGAGAATGTGTTTGGATGGTTTACTTTTAGAACCATAAAAAAAAAAAATAGACCTGCAGTAGAATTTGGAGAAAGCTAAATGTTGTCAGATGACATGAAAGTTGATCAGTCCATGAATTCTCTACACCAACTTTATCCTGTTGTGAAAAATTTGTGCCACAAGATTTTTTCCCTTAATATGACAGTAAATGGCGAATATCAAACGAAGCATAATGTGCCTTTATAACTCACCGAGAACTGTCCTCCCCTTGTTGTGATGTAGATGGTGTATTGTTTCTCGCTGACAGTGCTCAGGCTTGTCCCCTCTCCGTTTCTAGACGTTGCTCCAGTTTCACCTCCTCCTTCTGCTCCTCTCTCCTCCACTTTTGCCTCCTCCCTTCCTCTTTCCTCCGCCTCTCCGTCAGTCCTTCTGTCCTCGAGAGCGATGCGCAGTGCGAGGTATTTTGACAGATGGTCCACCGTGGCGTTGGCTGTTGTCTTCACAAATCTGGAAAAGGAAGAAATTTTTTTGAAAAGAGGTTAGATGGGGAAAATTTCCAAATAAATATTTTTTTTTTTTTTTTTTTCCAACCACTATCAGCTTTTTTTTTTTTTTTTTTTTTTACCTCTTGGACGTAGCAGAGGCAAATACATTTACCACATTATAAATTGACTAAATAAAGTGAGCTGTCACCCACTGCTGTGAACCCTTGTGTTTTGAAATTTGAAACTCATTACTGATTTTGGAGCCCAAAGTGGGATTCAAGGAATGTATTTTACGAAGAACATCTTCTACTGTGGGTAACAGGGAAAGGCAATCAGCAATCACTCAAAGCAGAAAAACCTTTTACCTATCCACAAACTTGAAAATCAAGAAAAATAATAACTTCATAAAATCATCAATATGCATGTATTTTCTTTATATAATGAAAGGGTTACCAGCCTCACCTGGTCTGGTTGTAGTCCTGGGCCTGGACCAGCTGTGGGTGTGGTCTAAACACCAGCTCGATCTCTGACACCGGCCCCTCTTTATGGCGTCTCAGGGGAGGAGTCGGGCTTTCGCTGTTGGCTTCGGGCCCCGAACCCTCGTCAGAAGCCCGCTGGCGCTTACGACTTGGCCCTGCCTCTGGGGGAGTTTGACCGCGGGGGTGAAGGGTGTTTGAAGGGGCCGAGTCATGAGACAGGTGGGAACGGGAGTCACCATTATCCTCTCCACCGCTAAAGGTGGTATTGTCGCTCTCCTGAGTGGGCTTCTTCACCCGGTGGTTCCTGCGAAGATGCAGTAAACAAAGATGGACAACAGCCCTACTTAAAATTCTTTTTTTTAAAAATGTATTTAAACAGATCACTGTGCTTACTTATCAGTCACTGTGTATGTATTTGAGGATTGTGTTACTACTGAAAAGCATGTTTGGTTAAATCATATTCAGTACTTCCAGTGTTGCTGCACAACAGCATGAACATTTAAAGGAGAGCAAAAGAGAAGTAAAATATTCAAATCTGCAACAAGAATTTTGTTACAAATACAGGATATTACCCTGAAATAAGACCTGGCATCCAGTAGGCTGTATTTATTGGCATTAGAATTATTAAGTAAGACCATATAAAATCAACCAGGGTTCCCTCAAATTTTGCTGCTTTATGCACAAAGCAGATTTTGTTTTAAAAGATTTTTCCTGAAGAGGAATGATTTTAAGAATTGTCCAAACATAAATGCTGTGGTATGTACACTACGCATGTAAATGAACCCAGTTTTAAAAGTGAAGGTTTTCTGTATCCAAAAAAATTATACAAACACTCTAGCAGATACACCTAAACTTGTCTCCATGTGGACATGGCCTTGGTTGTAATGTCTTCAAAATCCATCATTAACACCGGTCGATCGCCTTTCCTTCCCCACCTCTCGGACCTGTAGCGGGCCTGCTGCCGGAGCCCTTCCTCGATGCTGGAGCTCAGGGCTTCCTTATTGTGCAGCCTGTTGAGCCGCTCGAGGACGCTGCGCTGGTGGGCCTCGTACTCGTCGCGACTCGGGTAGATTTTTGAGATCAACGCGTCGAAGTTGGAATCTCTGCGCAGTGAGCGCCTGGACACCAGTTTCTTCCGGCAGGTTGGGCACTCTTTGTTCCTGAGGAGGGAGAAATCATTCTAAACTCTTATCTTTTTCACTGTCAAGCACCATACCTACAACGTGGTGTCATTAAAGAAGATTTTTACTGAATGTCATAAAAATTCAGAACAGTCCTGAAACATCAAAATGACCTAACTGGCAGAAAGCTTCTGTGTCTTTTTCTCACTTTATCAATATACTGCAACATTTTTCAAATCACATTAAGATTTATAAATCTTCAATAACACTTCTTAATATATTTCCAAATTAAAGAGCTGATTATGGTTTATGGCTGCAGCATTGTACTTACCCGGATCGCAACGCAGTGACGATGCATTCTGAGCAAAAGCGGTGCAGACACTCTTTGGTGGTCATCGTGTTCTTCAGCATGTCCAGACAGATGGGGCACATCAGTTCGCTGTGCAGCGAGCGGGGAGACACTGCTACCTCTGTCCCATCAACGATGACCTCCTACACACACATAATACACATATAAAACTTTGTTAACTGCCTCGGTTTACGTTTTCTAGAACAGAGTCAGTAAGTCATTTAGTTTCAAATGCAGGAGAATTAAAATAGTGTAAATTTGGAGGTAATGTATGGGGGGGGCAGTCCATTTAAAGCTTTATTTAAAGCTGCAGTTGTCTGGGTTACAAAGACACATAAAGTTGTGTATCAGCTGCATAACTTTGATAATTAATACTAAAGTTCTGTAATATTTGACCCAAAGGGACGATATACAAGTTCAACAGAAGAGGTCCAAGAACTGACCCCTGGGGGTCTCCACAAGTCATGGCCACTTGCTCGGATTCATAGCTGCCGATCATAACAAAATAACTCCGGCCTTCTAAATAGGACCTGAACCAGTTAAGGACCACTCCAGAAAGTCCAACCCAGCTTTCCAGCCTGTGCAACAGGATTCTGTGATCTACAGCAGAGGTCCCCAACCCTGGTCCTCAAGGCCCACTATCCTGCAGGTCTTAGATGTCTCCCTGCTCAACACACCTGATTCAAATTAAACAGCTTTCTGACAAGCTCTGCACAAGTCTGCTAATGAGCCATGAATTTGAATCAGGTGTGTTGCAGCAGGGAGACATCTAAGACCTGCAGGATAATGGGCCTTGAGGACCAGAGTTGTGAACCTCTGATTTACAGTATCAAACGCAGCATGAGATCTAGCAGAACCAAGACTGATACTTGACCATGATCAGTATTCAACCTAATGTCATTTAACAGCATGCAAAGCGTGCACAACCTTTTCAAAAAGATTAAAAGATATCACTTTAATTAAAAGACGAAGGCGATAAAAAACTAGATTTTGAAACCGCGTTGACCTGTTTGTTAAATTTAAAATCGCTGTCCATGGTGATGCCAAGGCTGGTGACTTTGGAGGGATCACAAGTCAAAGAGGGCATCCAAACAGCATGATCTCAGTCTTTCCCTTCTGTTTTTAAAAATTTTGGATTACCAAGCTTTGCCACCACTTAAACAGTCGAGTAGTGGTGTCAGGGGGCAGTGGCTTTGGATTTTAAGAGGCTGTTTTTAAACAAAGCTGTAGTTTTAGAACAATTTTATCCCTCTCGTTTTAATCAACAGCAAAGACATGAATGAGTTAACAGTCTTTTGAAGCTTCATCCATAAGTGAATGTCCTCAGTGTCAATCACCCTAGGGGGCTTAACTCATCCTAGTCCATGTGAGGAAAAACATACAAACACACACACACACACACTCAGAGGTTTACCTGAGGGCTCCTATGTAGCTCGTACAGACTCAGCTCCCAGGTCTTACTGGGAGTCTGGATGTTTACAGGAGCTGCCATGACTGCTGTTTCCCACAACTCTCTTTGGACTTAGAGACACAGAAAGGATGCACAAATCAGAATTTTTCATGTTCTATATGTCTGGTCTCAGCTGTTTGTTTCACATATTCTTTATCTAATAATATTGCAAACATCTTCAAAAGATTTTGACAAGTTTTATTTGAAAGCAGGCAGAAACCAAGATACTTTGGAGCTAAGAGCTCCTTTGTTTGTTTGTTAACATCACAAACAGCAGAGAGAACTGCAAATATAATTCTCTCCATTACAATGCAGTTATTCCAATTCATAACCCGTTATCAAAACGTCATAAAGATGTATTACTTAGTCTTTATAGCATTCGCTAACACTGAGAATAAGAAAGCATCTCGGGGTATTTTAATGTCTGTAAAAAAGCATTTGTTGTTTTAAATATTAGTAATCACTAGAAATAATGGGAATAACCAATCACAGCTTAAATAGAGGTTAAAAGAGAACTACACAACATTTTAACAACATAAAAACTATTTAAACCTCTAAGAAGAGACGGACTAACATACTTCAACATACTAACATACGTAGGACTTCATCACGATTCACAGCAGTTAAGTTTGTAAACTTTTCACCACCACAGAATTAACCTATTAGGCAGAAACAATTGTGTTATTTTTACTATATTAACTTATTACTAGGGATGGGGAAAGGCTAAAGGTAGATACTCACCTGACGTTTATCTGACTGACAGCTGACAGGAGACAAGAACCCCTCCCGCTACACAAACACACACACACACATACACAGCCTTCTGCCAAATTACTCACTTAATTGATCCAACAACACACATCGGTGCTTACGTCTAGCCTGGCAGTTTACAGGGTCTATAGAGGGCACTTTTTTTTTTAAGTTTAAAGCATTAAATTCTGAACACTAAAAGGATCAAGAGCGCAACATTTTTCGATGATCAAAGCTAGCTATCATTAGCCGTAGCCATCTTTCTTCGTCATCTTCTCCCCGGAACAACTCACAACTCTCCTCCACACCGGTAGCTGCTCACTCTTTCTATGCGACACTGACCCCCAGTGGTCAGCTTATGCATTGCAATATAAGATCCACAGACTGAGCAGTATACATTTTGTCGTAAATATTGGAAGTAGACCTTTGTTACATTCAGTTCCTCGATATTAGTCTAATAAAAAGCCTAATAAAAAGTATTGCATGCATTACCACATTTTCAGACAATGAGCCCAACAAGTATGAAGCTGTCACAGGAAAGCTTAAAGCTACAGTGTATTAGAATTACTGAGATGTAGTGGTAATGGTGGACATAGATATTACTTAAAGTGGCAAACACAGTTGTGAAATTAATAATAATAAATTTGGTCCAAATTTCAATATACATAAACATATGATTTAGGCTAAAGCAAAGAATACTGTTTAATTGAAATGGGCTGTTGTTATCAACATTTTCTTACACCAAAATCTGTGACCTATCAGAATCTGTGACCACAAGGGGTTGATAGTGTACATTTCTCTGCATATACATCTTAGAATATGAGCAAACACTTGTATTTAGGTCTGAGGTCACTGTAATGCCGGACCGGTACAGTAAAGTCACACATTCTTATAACTATCAATAATTGTGACCTCTGTGTTCCTGGCTATGTGAGGGTCACATATTATGGTTTATTTTCAGCCAAACTTGCTCTTAACATACCTGTTTAATATGTCTTGCATCATATATCATTAAATCATGTAATTTCTCTGAAATGATGCTGCTCACGGTGAGATTATTATGAACCGAGATTGCTTTGCAAACCAAAACATCCACAGTCCCTGGTTTAAGCTGTGTTCTTCGTTCCTAAATCATAAACCCAGCTCCATAAAAATTAAACTTCGGCGCCTGATAATTGGAACACAGTTATTTAAATGTCCAAAACACAACCCAGTCATTTAATACCTTTATTAAAAAAATAAATAAATAATATTCACATCCGCTCCCGCAGAATTTACGTTTTGTTGTTTTGGGTTTTTTTAACACTTGAAGTAACTTTACTGCAGACCACCCGCTGGTATCCACGGATACTCGGTATGTTGCTGTAAGTCAGAGAGGCTTGCAGCTGAAGCTAATTATTCCCTAAAGAAGCCTGCCAACCTGTTTTAGGGACATTTGATCTCCACATTTTTTGTTGCTATTTTGTTACATCTACCTGCCTAACATTTTTAGATATGCAAAGTAACAATTTTCCTCACATGATCAATTAAGAATGCTAATATTTTTAATACCATTAGATTATAATAAGCTAGTGAAGATGCTGTGTAAATAAGAGTATTTCAATGAACAACTTGCACCATAAACTTTAAGTCAAAAACATATTGATATTGTTAATTTTTTCACATTTCCTATTGATGTTATAAATGTATTCTAACCGTATAATGCTTGTTTTTACACTCTGGAAATAACTTTATGTGTTCATATGTCCATTACATCAAAAGATGATCAAGTTTGTTTTTGGATTATATTAACACAAACTCAAGATTAGTCAGATTAGTTTTCTTTATTTTAGTAATACTGTTAAAATATAAGGCTTTCAATGTTCACATTTAAATGAATGTTACAGAAAAATCACCATTGTGTGCTGCACAGTAAATACATGATTTAAAAACATTTGCGTTTTAAATATATTTGACAAGTAGTAAAGATTATCATATTTTGTGTCTGCTCACTGGATCATTTAGTTCTGTATAAATAATTTAAGGAATTTTAAGAAAGTTGACTATACATTTAGTTTCTTAAAAGAACATGAGGAAAGTATGTATTAAGCAGAAGCATTAAATAGTGCATTGAGCATAGCATTTAAAATAACATTTAACAAACTTACAGACAGAAAAAATAAATATTTATAAATTAGTTTAGATTTTTAAGTCTTTCTGGATAAAATACAGTGTGGAAAAGATGAAAGTCCAATCCTTACTTCCAAAGAGTAATTGCAATAACTGCTGTAAACAAAAGGAAGTTTGTTTGGTTAATTACTGCTGAGGAGGCTGTGGTTGTTTGCTGAGATCCTCCTGTAGTTTTTGGAGTAACCGTAGTTGTTGTTAAAGCAACCTTAGTTGTTGAAGAACTTGTAGTTGGTTGTGTTGTTGGAGGAGACGTAGTAGATGTGGCTGTTGTTGTTCGAGAAGATGTAGTTGTTTGTGCTGTTATGGTTGTTGTCAGAGAAGATGCAGCTTCTTGGGCAGACACAGTTGATGTTGCTGTAGATGTGCTTGATCCAGCTGCTATTGTATTGGCAGAAGCTGCTTTGGTAGATGTGGCTCCAGTAGTGGTAGTTATTGGAGCAGCTGTGGTTGATGAAACAGCTATACCTGAAGGTGTTACAGTGGTTGAAGTCATGTGGGAAGCTGCAGTTGTTGAAGAAGTAACTGTGGCCGTTGTGGTGGGTGATGTTGCACCAGCTGTGTTAGTTATAGAGGCTGTGTTTGAAATCGCTCCAGTTGCAGCAGATGTTGGAACAGCTGTTGTTAATGTTGCTCCACTTGTGGTGGTTGTTGATTCAGCTGCAGTAAATGTTGCTCCAGTTGCAGTAGCTGTTGGAATAACAGTGATTGATGTGGCCCCAGTTATAGTAGATGTTAGAACAGCTGTAGTAGATGTTGCCCCAGTTGTGGAAACCATTGATTCAGCTGTGATTGATGTTGCTCCACTTGTGGTAGTTACTGACTCAACTGTGGTTGATGTTGCTCCACTTGTGGTAGTTGCTGACTCAGCTGTGCTTGATGTTGCTCCATTTGTGGTAGTTGCTGAATCAGCTGTGGTTGATGTTGCTCTACTTGTAGAAATTGTTGATTCAGCTGTGGTTGATGTTGCTCCATTTGTGGAAGTTGCTGACTCAGCTGCGGTTGATGTTGCTCCACTTGTGGAAGTTGCTGACTCAGTTTTGGTTGATGTTGCTCCATTTGTTAAAGTTGTTAATTCAGCTGTGGTTGATGTTGCTCCACTTGTGGAAGATGTTAATTCAGCTGTGGTTGATGTTGCTCCACTTGTAGTAGTTGCAGTCTCAGTTGTGGTTGATGTTGCCCCAGTGGTGGAAGTTGCTGACTCAGCTGTGGTTGATGTTGCTCCACTTATAGTAGTTGCAGTCTCAGTTGTGGTTGATGTTGCCCCAGTGGTGGAAGTTGCTGACTCAGTTGTGGTTGATGTTGCTCCATTTGTGGAAACCATTGATTCAGCTGTGATTGATGTTGCTCCACTTGTGGTAGTTGCTGACTCAGCTGTGCTTGATGTTGCTCCATCTGTGGAAATTGGTGATTCAGCTGTGGTTGATGTTTCTCCACTTGTGGAAGTGCTTGACGCTGTTCCACTTGTGGTAGTTGCTGAATCAGCTGTGGTTGATGTTGCTCCAATTGTAGAAATTGTTGATTCAGCTGTGGTTGATGTTGCACCACTTGTGATAGTTGCTGACTCAGCTGTGGTTGATGTTGCTCCACTTGTGGTAGTTGTTGATTCAGCTGTGGTTGATGTTGCTCCACTTGTGGTAGTTGTTGACTCAGCTGTGGTTGATGTTGCTCCATTTGTGGAAATTGCTGACTCAGCTGTGGTTGATGTTGCTCCACTTGTAGTAGTTGCTGGCTCAGCTGTGGTTGATGTTGCTCCACTTGTGGAAGTTGCTGACTCAATTGTGGTTGATGTTGCTCCATTTGTTGAAGTTGTTGATTCAGCTGTGGTTGATCTTGCTCCACTAGTGGTGGTTGCAGTGTCAGTTGTGGTTGATGTTGCCCCAGTGTTGGAAGTTTCTGACTCAGCTGTGGTTGATGTTGCTCCACTTGTGGAAGTTGCTGAATCAGTTGTGGTTGATGTTGCTCCATTTGTCGAAGTTGTTGATTCAGCTGTGGTTGATGTTGCTCTACTTGTGGTAGTTGTTGAATCAGCTGTGGTTGATGTTGCTCCACTTGTGGAAGTTGTTAATTCAGCAATGGTTGATGTTGCTCCACTTGTGGTAGTTGTTGATTCAGCTGTGGTTGATGTTGCTCCACTTGTGGTAGTTGTTGACTCAGCTGTGGTTGATGTTGCTCCATTTGTGGAAATTGCTGACTCAGCTGTGGTTGATGTTGCTCCACTTGTGGTAGTTGCTGACTCAGCTGTGGTTGATGTTGCTCCACTTGTAGTAGTTGCTGGCTCAGCTGTGGTTGATGTTGCTCCACTT
>JBAMHW010000019.1:22158993-22170243 GCA_037177495.1 Rhadinocentrus ornatus | reverse complement strand
AACCACTGCTGAATTAACAACTTTTACAAGTGGACCAACATCAACCACAGCTGAGTCAATAACTTCCACAAGTGAAGGAACATCAACCACAACTGTCCCAACTACTACAACTGGAGCAACATCGACCACAACTGAGGCAACAACTTCCACAAGTGAAGGAACATCAACCACAACCTTCCCAACTACTACAGCTGTAGCAACATCAAGCACAGCTGAGTCAACAACTTTGACAAGTGGACCAACATCAACCCCAGCTGAATCAACAACTTTCACAAGTGAAGCAACGTCAACAACTTCCACAAGTGGACCAACATCAACCCCAGCTGAATCAACAACTTCCACAACTGATGCAACATTAACCATAGCTGAATCAACAACTACCAGAAGAGCAGCAACATCAACCACAGCTGAATCAACAACTTCCAAAACTGAAGCAACATCAGCCACTGCTAAATCAACAACTTCCACAACTGGGGCAACATCAACCACTGCTGCCCCAACTACAACAACGGCAGGTACTTCAACCACAGCTGAGTCAACAAGTGCCACAATTGAAGCAACTTCCACAAGTGCAGCAACATCAAACACAGCTTCCCCAGTAACTTCCACAAATGGAGAAACATCAATTACAGCTGAATCAATAAATACCACTAGTGAATCAACCACAGCTGAGGCAACAACTTCCAAAACTGAACCACCATCAACCACAGCTGGGTCAAAAGGAGGAATATTAATAACAGCTGAATCAATAAATACCACAAGTGAATCAACAACTGCCACAACAGGAACAACATCAACCACTGCTGAATCCACAACTACCACTAGTGGACCAACATCAACCACAGCTGTCCCAACTAATGCAACTGCAGCAATATCCATAATAGCTGAGTCAACATTTTCCACTAGCGGATTAACATCAACCACATCTGAGTCAACAACTTCAACAAATGACGCAACATCAACCACAGCTGAGTTAACAACTTCCACAAGTGGACCAACATCAACCACTGCTGCCCCAACTACTACAAATGCAGGAACATCAACCACAGCTGAATCAACAACTTCCACAACTGGAGCAACATCAACCACAGCTGCCCCAACTACTACAACGGCAGGTACTTTAACCACAGCTGAGGCAACAACTTCCATAAGTGGAACATCATCAATCACTACTGAATCAATAACTTTCACAACTGATGCAACATCAACCAATGCTCCCCCTACCACAGTTCAAGCAACACCAACCACAGCTGAATCAACAACCTCCACAACTGATGCAACATCAACCATAGCTGAATCCACAACTACCACTAGTGGACCAACATCAATCACAGCTGTCTCAACTACTGCAACTGCAGCAATATCCATAACAGCTGAGTCAACATCTTCCACTAGTGGATTAACATCAACAAGAGCTGAATCAACAACTTCCAAAACTGAAGCAACATCAACCACAGCTGCCCCAACTACTACAACTGCAGGTACTTCAACCACAGCTGAGGCAACAACTTCCACAAGTGGAACATCATCAATCACTACTGAATCAACAACTTTGACAACTGATGCAACATCAACCACAGCTGCCCCTCCTACTATAACTGTAGCAACATTAACAACAGCTGAGTCAGCAAGTACCACAATTCAAGCAACACCAACCACAGCTGAATCAACAACTTCCACAACTGATGCAACATCAACCATAGCTGAACCAACGACTACCAGAAGTGCAGCAACATCAACCACAGCTGAATCAACAACTTCCAAAACGGAAGCAACATCAAGCCCAGCTGGGTCAAATGGAGGAACATCAATAACAGCTGAATCAATAAATACCACAAGTGAATCAACAACTGCCACAACTGGAACAACATCAACCATTGTTGAATCAACAACTACCACTAGTGGACCAACATCAATCACAGCTGTCCCAACTACTGCAACTGCAGCAATATCCATAACAGCTGAGTCAACATCTTCCACTAGTGGATTAGCATCAACCACAGCTGGATCAACAACTTCCAAAACAGAAGCAACATCAACCACAGCTGGGTCAAATGGAGGAACATCAATAACAGCTGAATCAATAATTAACACAAGTGAATCAACAACTACTACAACTATAACAACATCAACCACAGCAAAATCAACAACTTCATCAAATGAAGCAACATCAACCACAGCTGAATCAACAACTTCCACAACTGGGGCAACATCAACCACAGCTGCCCCAACTATTGCAACTGCAGGAACCTCCATCACAGCTGAGTCACCAACTTCCACAACTGGGGCAACATCAACCACAGCTGAGCCAACAACTACCACTAGCGGAGCAACATCAACCACAGCTGAATCAACAATTTCCACAACTGAAGCAACATCCATAACAGCTGCCCCAACAACTAACACAACCAAAGGAACATCAACCACAGCTGCTCCAACAACTTCCACTACTGGAGCCACATCAACCAAAACATTTTCTGCAAACACAATAGCAGCTGGATCAAGCACTTCTAGAGCAACAACAACCATACTTGCCCAAACAGCTACATCTGGTCTGACAACAACCATAAAAGCACAAACATCTGCTTCTTTTCCAACAGCAACAGTCAAAGTTTTCCCCAAAACAACTATAGCTGAAGCATCATCAACAATAGTTGCCCAATTTACCACATCTCCTCCAATTACACAACCAGGTGCTTTAGCAACAACCACAGTTAAAGTAACATTAACCACAGCTCCCCAAACAACAAGTACATCAGCTTCTTCATCAACAACAAAGGTTGCTTTAACAACAACTACAGCTTCGCCAAAAACTACAGGAGGATCTCAACAAACAACCACAGCCTCCTCAGCAGTAATTAACCAAACAAACTTTATTTTGTTAACAGCAGTTATTACAATTACTCTTTGGAAGTAAGAACTGGACTTTCATCTTTTCCACACTGTAATTTATCTAGAAAGACTTAACAATCTTAATTTATTTAAAACTATTTATTTTCTCTGTCTGTAAGTTTGTTGCACTTTTGTTTGCACTTATTCTAAATGCTATTCTCAATGCACTTTCTATTTGTTCTTCTAAGAAACAAAATGCATTTTTAACTTTCTTAAAGTGGCTTATTGATACAGAACTAAATGATTTGGTGAGCAGAAAAAATATGAGCATCTTCATTACTTTTCTCAAAGATAATTAAAGTCTAAATGTTTATAAATTGTTATTATCATTTTGTAACAACAAAATGTAATGTATTTGTTGTGCAGCATACAATGGTGATTTTTCTGTAACATTTATTTGAATGTAAACACTGAAAGCCTTATATTTTAACAGTATTACTAAAACAAAGACAATCGGAGAAATCTTGACTTCGTTATTTAATAAAATATAAAAATACAACTTGCTAATCTTTTGATGCAATGTACACATTAACAGATAATCCAATTCTAGGGATGGACCAATATGAAAATTTTGGCCGATACAGATGTTGGAAAATAATATTGTTGTTATGGCCGATGACCAATATTTACAGATGTCGATCAACCATATATATATATATATAAAAATATATATATACTTTCAAAATGTTTAGAATGATCAAATTCTGTACAAAGTAAAAATTATAAAAACATTAGGGGCGTTAGGTTCCTGCCATTGTTTGTGAGCTTCTGGATGGTATTTTTTTTAGATAACAGGTCAAATTTGTGGCGTTAAATGGTTTGACATGGCATCCTTCTCCCATCACTTCGACTTTGCAAATATTGCATACTGCTTTTTAAGTATCTTTTGACACCATAAAAAATAACCACACAGCTGACATTGCTTCTAGCTTAAGTCATATTCCACAATGCATCGCTGTCACATGTACGAGTTGGCTCAGTTAGCTCTTAGTTACAGGCAGCTCGGAGTTTGATAGACATCAATCATCCACCCCCACACTCACAGCCCCCCTCTCACCTACGCCACTTTGCTCATTTTTGTATTTTCCGGGAGCAGCAGCAGGTGTGACGCTGCCAAGATGGCGATGGTAGGAACCGCCCAACGAGCATGACTTTTGTTCTTCAGAAACCTATGGGTGACGTCACTGAGGCTCCGTCCATCTTTTATATACAGTCTATGAATAGAACCAAGACATCCCACTCCAGGAACGGCAATGCGTTCGAACAGGAGGAAGCAGAGGAAGGCCGCAGCCAGAGCCTCCGTGCTCCATGGCTCCATGGCTCAATGGCATGTTGCGCTGCCACCCGGGGCTGTAAGTCTATTTGTACCAACTGATGAGAACTAATTGTTTTCTCTGTGGGTGGATGCTAGTGCCAGGCAGGCAGGCCAACCAATCACACCCATGTGGTGCAATTTTTTATATATTTTTTTGACTAGCACGCAAGTTAGGCCACTTAGAGCCACCGGGAATTGTCCTTCTCTTCCCTACCTAACATAAAAACAATCAGCAAGGGGAGACATGCAAAGGTGCCGCTTGCCAATAGGCAAACTAGGCAAATGGTTGAGGCCCCGGAGCCATAACCAACTTTAGATCAAGACAGAGTAGTGATAATGTGGAGGGGTTTGTAATGACAGTGGCCATCATCTACAGAACTTTATAAAGGGCCCCCATCCCCACCTGTTGGTCTTAACGTGAGCAGAGGTGCGTCTCATGTAAACAAAGCAGAGAGCAGGTTTATAGCAATGAGATTTTTTTTCTATGTGGCAGGGACAAAAGAAATATCTAAAAAACAGGAAGAGTAGAGAAGAGACAAAGACAGTGGTAAATAGTGCAGATAATCCAGAAGCTAATTTAGCTCAAAGCAGGTCAGTCTGTCCTGAGTGTCAGGAGGCTGAAAATAAAAAGCAGATAACTTGGATAATGTTAAATTAAAGCTGTCTAGTTCAGCTTAACTGTAAAACTATGCATGTTTGCTGTGGATCTAGACCACCTCCAATTTTCCTACCAGGAACACTTAGTAATTGAAGATGCGGATCTCTACATGCTGCACCGGACGTACACCTACCTGGATGTACATCGTTCTTCAAATTCCCCAACACTTTTAACACCATAAGACCATAAGGTCTCCCATACTGAGAAGCAAACTTCTCTGTATGGGATGCCACCACCCCACCCACCCCACTGCAAAGCAGCACTGGGGCTCCACAAGGGATTTTTTTTTAGCTCCCTTTTTTTCATGCTCTATACATCAGACTTTAGGTACAACTCAGTCATGCCACATACATGCAGATGATTGTTTGGAAAAAACTCTCAATAAAACAACAGACACTTAGATCATGTGAGCAACCACAGCTGATTTACTTTCAAAGAGCTCAAACACAGTCAGCAGACAAACTGTTGAGCACACAGGGTTGTGTTGAACTGTCATTTAACTTAGAACAACTCATTATATACACAATAATATCTTTATCTCTGTTGGGTCAATTTTCATTTTGTGTTTGCAACCTTTCTGCTCTTCTTCTAAACTCTCTATGTTAAAACTACATGGTTTGATGTAGCTGATCACCAGCAAATCATAAACAACATGTGCAATATATATGCGTGCGCACACGATTTTGTGCTCTTTTTCAGAGATCTTAGTGAATCAGGCGCAAAGACTGTGGATGTCTGGAAAAACTGGTAGAAAGGTCCAGATCTGTGCTGGGCAGGAAGCTGGACCCTATTAGAACAGTGGTGGAGCAGCAGAGGAGGAGGAAACTGCAGGTTATTATGGACAATGATAAACACTCCATCCTTAGAACCCTGACAAAGCAAATATCTGCAGTAAAAGCCTGATCTCAATGTGCTGCAAGACTGAGAGGTTCAGGAGATGCTTTGTCCCCACAGCCATTACTGTACAACAATGACTTAGATCTTCACAGTCTATAATGGGAACTGCTACTCTTATATCTCTTAAAATTGTATTGATTTTTCTATTTTAATTACTTAACTTAATCTTAATATGTTGTATGTGTTAAATATGTGTTATATCTGTCTGTTTACATTATATGATATTGTCAATGTTTAATCAAACAAAAATAATAAATAATGAAGAAGTCATTTAAAAGTTGCAATTGAATAATTAATATAATTAATAATCTGTAACAACCATGCCTTTACAGATAACATTATTAACATTTAATTGTCATTGTTATAAGTAAACATTATCAAAATAAAACAGCAATGAACATTGGTTTGAAGGATCCACTGTGAATCTTTGTTTGGGGCCCCCACAGACCCTAGAGTAGCCTCTAGAGACATCCACACAATGGAAAAGATGAAGAGACAGAAGAAGATGTAAAAACTCATTCCAAACCCATGACAAAGACAACATAAACATAATGAACTGTAGGAGTAGCCTTGCTGATGGGATGGATGTTTGCGTAAGGGTGCAATAAAATTTGTTTTCCAAAGCCTTAGTAAGGTAAGACTCCAAATCAGGGCAAGTTGAAAAGAGTACATCATGGCTTAGGGACATAACAAAAATGAAGAAAAAGAAGTTTGCTTTACCCTTTATTGTCTTGGGTAATATTTGATAACTGACAAAGAAAATGGTAGGATCATGTTTTACTGCTGTAATGTAATCTGGACTCATATATCTTTCTGTCTGGGTTTTTAAGCCATACAGGCTGACAGAGACTGAAGACAGAACATTGACGCTAAAGGAAGAATAATTGAAGTTCTTGTTAATAAACATGGTACCTGTTACTGAGAAGGAGTCTCCCATTCCCTGTGAGAGTAACCCGTTTGCTGTTACTTTCTGCCCATGTTGTCAACCATGAGAATTCAGTGTTATTTTGATAGTTGTGTTTATGATATTACGCACTACTGGTGATGCAGCTTGTGACATCACAAGCTCAGTTGTTGCCAGGCTACAAACACAACACATTAATGTATTCATGTCAATATCTGGAGATTTCAACCACACCTCTCTCTCTGCTAAGCTGACTCATTACCGCACATGGATTAATGAAGTGTTGCCTAATTTAATTTACATTCGGGTTTTTTTAAATTAATAATTTGTAATGAATGAATTCTTAATTTTAGGCTTTACCTGCTACAGCAGGGCCTGCTGATGGTGCCACATACAAAGTTAAAAACTAAAAGAGACAGAACTTACTGTTCAGTGGCCCCCAGATGGTGAAACTCTCTTCCTTTGGACTGGAGATTGGTAGACTCTGACATTTAAAAGCAACCACAGTTAAAAACACATATTTTTAAATAAGCATTTTATGAATTGTTTGTTTTTTACATTCTTGGCTCTTGTGAAGCACTTTGTGATTTTATATCGTGAGAGGTGCTATATAAATAAAGTTTTACTTACTTACTTATAGTACATCCAAGTCTTAATGGGAAAAATCCTAACAGCTCCTCCCACAGATCCCTCTTTGACATAAGCAAACACTCCATTAGCTGACTGTAAGACTCCAGAAAGATGCCAGGAGATTGAACCTTGAGTTAGCATTGTGATGTTACAACTACAATAACAGTTAATCTTTCTTGAGACCTTAGTTTCCCGTTTCTGCTTAGCTCACTGACTGAGTTGCATTCACTGGACTTACATTTCTTAGAAACTTGTAGCACAAACACTTGTAGTCAAAACATATTTAAGTAGCAGGTTTAACATCTGTTTTGGTGTATATAAAACCAAAAGAAGACTTTATTACAAGGCGTTAATAAACATAAGGCCGATATAATAAATAATCTGTCAAATAATTAAACAGGCTAAATCTACAGAAAACTGTTAAACTGCCTTTTTAAATGCAAAAGCCGGATTTGATTTAGATTTATTTTTATTTGTTAAAGTTAACATTGCACAGTTTTATGTAATATGATTTTACTACTTGTACAAAATGGACTGGAATATGATATAATCAGGTGTAACCGAGTATATACAGTAGATATCTCTCTCCTGACGTCGTATTTCAGTGCCCTGCATCAGAGTCTACATTTCTTTACGTTTCTACACTTGCCTTCAATTGCAAGGCAAGTTTATTAGTATAGCACGTTTCATGTACAAGACAATTCAAAGTGATTTACAAATATATATATTATATTATATATTAAAAGCATTACAGCAGAGTGCAGATAAAGCATTAAAAAGTACATAAAAAACATAAAGACAACCAAAACCATTTTTAAACAAGTAAAAAATAAAAAAGCTAATTTAAATCAAAGGTATTAAAAGCAAGCAACCTGGATTTAAAAGTGAAAACATATGGTAAATATTTAATCTGCACTCGACTGCAGTGGAATTGCTAGAGTATCTTTTGCACAGTACAGCATTTTCCATCTTAACTACAGTATTTGTAATTTTAATAGCATTTTTTAAAAACAAACAAATAAATAAATATCAGAAACCTACAACTGGAACAAATCATGGTCCTATGTATTCACACACAAACACACACACACACACACACACACACACACACACACACACACACACACACACACAGACAAAAACTCATCACAAATCCAACGTCATGTACTTATGTCTAATATGAAAGGAAATGCAGCTCAACCAGTTTTAACCAGTTATACTTACAAGCATTTACAGTTAATAATAGCTTTCAAACAGCTTTCCACTTGTCAAATGAAGCAATACTCACAATATTACTCGTTCAGATCATTTACATCTTTGTTCAGCCCTGATGTCATTGTACCTGAAGTGTGTGGAAAAGAGAATCGATGAACAACTTCAGTAACTACTGGAAACAAAATTTATCACCAAACAAAATCTGCAAGTAATTCAAATTTGATTAATTTCAGTCAATGCAAATTATGATTGTTGGTTTTATTTGAAGTTCAGTGGTTAAAATATTTTTTTTTGTTTATTGTTACACAGTGTTAAACATTGACTAAGGATTATAAATCTTAAATATTGTTATTTCTTATATATTATGATTCAATTAATGCATCAAATAAAGTTATGTTGCAGCAATAACAGTAAAGGTACAATGTAATGCATGAATTTTAGGTTTTAAAAAATATGTTATTCTAATGAATTTTGTGTTTAAAACAGGACACAAGATATTTAAAAAAGAACATCAAGATTTATGTCACCTTATTTTTGTTGGTTGGTAAGTTTAAATATGCAAATTAAATCTTGTAGCAATCTTATGAGATTAAAAAAATCAATATAAAACAGACACTTTCATCTAATTGTTAAACAGATGTTTTAGCAACCACATCCGTTGCTACAACAAGCACAACTGGAGTAACACCAGGAACAGCTAATACAACAAATACTGGGGCCACATCAACTACAGCTGAACCACAGTTGGAGCAACATCAACCAGAGCTTCCCCAACATCAACCACAACTTCAGCAACATCAATCACAGCTGAATCAGCAACTTCCATAGCTGGAATTAGAACATCCCCAGCTGTTGTGGTATCCAGAACAACAAGCATATCCTCTCCAACAACAATACTATACAGTACTATACTATCGACCACATATACCGCAGAAATAACTAACACAGCATCACCCATATCTTCCCAAACCACTTCATCTTCTCCAGCATCAACAGGTGCTTTAGAAACTGCTACAACATTAGCAACAACCACAACTGTCCCTATAATTGACACAGCTGGTGCAGCATTATCCACCGCCACAGCCACAGTTGCTTCTTCGACAACTGCAGCTTCCCACATGACTTCAACCACTGGAATACCTTCAGGTATAGCTGCTTCATCAACAACCACAGCTGCTCCAATAACTACCACTACTGGAGCCACATCTACCAAAGAAGCTTCTCCAAACACAACTGCATGTTTCACCCCCAGCTCAAGAGTCAATGCAATCAGAACTTCGAGGGCAAACATCAATGCTCTATTTATTCCATTACCGGAAACTCTGTTCCACATCAGTTGGCTTACACTTTTTGTGCTCCTGTGTACAACAAATGTGTGGGTTAATAAAAAATCAATAAAAACTGACAAATCTTGGAAATCCCCGTCTGTCTTTGTTTAACTGATATTCCAAATATGTTTGTTTACAATTCTCACCAAAGACTGAACCAAAAGTAAATGTTGTTTGTACATGTTTTGTATGACAGATTATCATGCTTGTAAAGGGTTATAGAGCCTAAAACAGTGTTTACTTGTAATTCAGCATTATAAAAACTGTATGAATGTGCAAATATGCAAATATATTTTTTAGTGCTAAAAAAAGTTTTTCCAGTGTGTAGTGGGAATTAAGGGTGATGCTTTCAACTCCTCATTTTTCATATCTGTATTAAATTTAGGTGTTAAAGTTGGCGCTGATAACACAATTCTGAAGTCACCTATCAAATGAATGAACATAACTGTGGCACATTGCTCAAGTGATTCATCCAGTGAACTTTTTAAACTCAACTCATTGTTGTTGTTGGGATGTATTCTGAGAACCATGAATTTCTAGTGCAAATTGATCTGCCTGAGAGATGCCTGAGAGATGTCCTCTCCCCTATCACCTGCTTCCAGTCCTGAAACTGCCTCATCTTGGTAGGATGTGTCTAAAAATGCCTCTTCTGGGAGATTTCCAGCTGGTCTCCTCCTGACCAGCTGCCTAAACCACCTCAACTGACTGCCCTTCTGAGCCCCTCCTAATGACAAAACTACTCCCCCAGTCACTAATTTTAAGCCCAGCCACCCTGCTGCTTGTGTTTGTGATTTCCATTAAAAAAAAAAAAAAAAAAAAAGGAAAGTTCCCATTGGACTGTTACAGGAAAACAGGCCGTTTGCACATACATGTTCTGCCACATTCACATGCTTCTTGGAAATTTTCGCATAATTAAACCGGACTTCCTAGTACACCTAAAAATAGTGCTCTTTAAAAAAAACCCAAAACAAAACAAAAACAAACTGGAAGCCAATCATAATATTATTAGAAATGTACCAGAGTGTCATGCAGTTCATGGAAACATAATCAATCACCACTCCTGCATCACCTGTAGTAGACGCTCTGTAGAGTGTTGTGGAGAATTATTTGTTAAATTGTTAAATTCATTCATCATTGCTGATTTTCACATTATAGGTTTCAAAGCATCTCACTGTTATAGTGTTGATGGCATTTTGAAGACCAACTGTAGGCTTTGTGAGTATTTAATTTCTTCTAAGTAAAGTTAAGGGCATGCAGAGCTGGGGCAAAAATGGTGAAGTGGTACTTGTAGTTCCTAGAGTCAGTGTGACTATATATATATATTTACTGTATATATACAGCATATTTATATATATATATATATATATATATATATATATACATATACCATATATATCTATATATATATACC
>JBAMHW010000019.1:22096253-22106670 GCA_037177495.1 Rhadinocentrus ornatus | reverse complement strand
TGTATTTACATTTACTACAAATCCATTAACCAAGAGAAAGATATCTGCCCTCCTTCATCCCAGTTACCTGTTTCTCCATTTCTCTCTTTTTCTTTTCTCCCTTCCATGCTTCAGTTAACCCTGATCTCTGGGCTGCAGTTCTTATTCTTCTTCTTTCTTTTTTTGGGCAGTTGGCAAATATGAGTTGCTACATTACTGCCACCAAGTGATCTGGATGTGGACCAGAAGGTTTCCAAGAGCCCAAGTTGTCCAAACAATATTTTGTCTGCTACATTTTCCCAATCCCATACGCTCCCCTGTCATGTTGCCACCCCCCCATTTTTGGCTGATGTAACTGGACTGAATTAAAAGGGTAAAAGGTATACAGGTGCACATACAGGGATAGAGACAATTAGTTACAACTTTACAAGTTTACCTATGAAAAAGAGAAGTGCACACAAGGTAAATAAGATCACATTGTCTTGTTGAGATGCACAATATTTAAAAAACATCTGTATACTGATGATTCTACAGCCATTATAAGTGGATGCTATCTGTTCAGAGTACTGACACTTCTCTACTCTGGCATAATCAGGCAACTCAGCATGCAACCACATTTCAACCTGTTAGACGCTTCCACATATTCTGCATCTTATCTCAGATACAAGGTTAATTAGACTGAGTAAGATCAACACAGTAACATCCAAAAAGGTAATTACATTAGACAAACACCTACACATTGAAACCTGAGCAGCTAAGAATGTTTAAACAAATTTAATCTGCATCTGTTATTGTTCAGAACGGTCTCCTGCTTTCAGCACAAAGATAATTTTATTTTGTTTATTTATTTTTTTTTCGCTTCTTTATTCTGAGTTTTTTTAGTTTGTTTTTATCCACATGGGTCATATTTCTCTACCATTCAAGACATGAGTATGTTAACAAAATCGACAAAATTCCAAAACAGGCCCTGATTGCTGTGACTTGTGTCCCAAGAAATAAGCACTGAGTTATTGACCTTTGTGGTATGCTGAACTTATCATTGTGATTGAAAATAATATCATTTATGTTATTGCATCCTGTTGAAATGCATCTCTCCCATTTGCTGCATTTATAAGTTGACAGCTGAAGTGTCTTTGCAGCTTCATATCTTTCATGAAGCCTGAGCAGACCTCAGTTAAAATGTCACATCTTTCACTGCTTTATCTAAAATCAAAACTAGAAAATGTGAAAAGCAGCCTGGATGAGACACAGAGGCTGTGGTTAGTGAATTATCACTCCTTTCAGAAGTGCTTGAAATCCTCCAAACTGGAAATATGAGACCATTTGTGGCAGTGGAAGTCAAACAGAAATATAATGCCTGTGGATATTTGTAATATCTCTATTTGGCATGAGGAGATAAATATGTTTATGGGAACAGCAAATGAATATTTGTTTCCACGAGAGCAGGTGACTGATGACTGAGTGCACCTGCCACTAGGAGACAGGGTAAAACATTTTTTTTAACAATTTCTAAATTAATAATAGAAAAATAATAGAGGAAACAACAAGGGTGAAAAAAAGCATATACACACATCTATCCATCTATTTTAATAATTTATTAATCCCAAGCTGGGAAATTCGTCTCTGCATTTAAACCCTCCTAGTTGCTAGGAGCAGTGGGCTGCCATATTCCAGAGCCCATGTAGCAGTTGGGGGTTAAGGGCCTTGCACTTTAGCATCCCTTTAAAAATCTTTCACCTTCTTGAGCTCCTTTCACCTGAGGAAGCCTAGCCCAATGTTGATCCTCATTTTTTGTATCGTCTGGTCATGCTGCCTTTTAAGTCTCTTTTTTCGCTTTTTTGGTGATGGTGAAAAGGGCTCTCATGCTGTTTCTGCACATGCGTGGTCCTACATTTTTGTTGATAACAATTTGAAAGATTCTCCAACCTGCCGGGGTAGTATGCCTCTCTTGTTTATCCTGTTCTCCTGCGTCTCATTCACTGTGCACTGGCTCACGGGGATTCTGCAGTGGCGCTATTTGCAATTAATCATAATTTAAGCACTAAAGTGCCACCGCTAATTAATTCAGAATAATACAATTATTAGTACACTGTAAATATCAGTCTATGTCTGACAATGTTTTTCTGAAACAATAAAACAAAAACAAGGTATTTGATTATCTTAGTGATTTCCTTTAAACAAAATAACCAATCGTTTAATAAATCCTCTTGTGATAAATCAAGATCAGTAATCAGTCGGTTGTCCACCACCTTAACCAGGGGGGCTCCTACAGACACATAAATGACAACAAACTGACATGCAGTGTTCTGGTAGTAGCTGTTTGCACTCAGGTCCTATAGCAGATCCCCTTTCTCAGGTGACTTTGGGTTTCTTGTGCCAACAACAAAGTCTTTGTCTTTTTCTGCCACAGTAATTTTATGAGATTATTTTACTATGTGCCATCTGAGCCAGCTTTACCATGCAGCTGAAAGCTCAGATTACAAGGCTAACACAGAGAGCCATGAAAATTAGAGAAGCCAGGGAGTACTGTGCTCTCCATGTTTCTTTGATAAAGCAATCATTAGACAGGTCCAAAAATGTATTTCTGATCTCACCCATGTCTTCCCCTTGATACCAGCTTCCTCCCTCAGGCAGACACTTCAGAATATTCCCGGTGCAGGCTCAGAAGCTTTAAGAACCCCTTTGTCCCCATGTCCATCAAAGCTCTAAACGGCAGGTTGGCCTAAGGCAAATGGCTTTAATGCTCCGCTCAGTTTTGACTATACATGGTGCATGATCATTTTATGATGAGCTGGTAAAGATGAGGCTCCCTACTCCTAAGGTAAATCTTATTAATTGTATCATGTACCATAGTCTAATTTGTTCATCTTTAGCAGTCTGTGCATGATTGCATTAAACCTACGTGACGTTATTTGTGTCCAAGACAATTTATTTTAGGATGGTGAAGTGTAAATATAGCTACAATATTAGTGACACTAAAGTAACACTAAAGCTTTTTTTTTTTATTATTATTTTATAATGCCTTGCAAACTCTCATGCTGAAATGAATCATGATTGTCTTCATAATAGACCTCTCTGTATTCATCGTTACCAGATTGGACTCTGCATGGATTAACATGGTGGCAATTGGTTCCAATGGAAAGCATTTTGACTTGGTCTTGTGTCATCTGCACATGCCCGTAAGGAGCAAACAGCAGCATAATTCATGCCTTTGAACTTAAATTGTGTAGATGAAATTATGCCATGCACATCCAAGGAGAGCCTCCTGGACATGGGGGACATGGAAAACATGGGCTGCCCTTTACCTGTTTTAGCATCACTGAATATTTAATTTGTAGCAAACTAATTAGATACATCAGCCATATGTTCACTTTCATCCCCCTACCTTGCACAGATTTGTTGTTGTTGTTTTCATTAAGTGCTTTTAAGCTGCTTTTCTCTTCGATTACAGAGAGTAAGATCCAATGAAGAATTATAGTCTGAAAAATAACTAGGACAAAAGATACAGCAAACAAAGGACTGTTTAAAGAAATTTAATTTTAACTTTTACTTACCATTGACAATGCAACTTATTCAAGCATAGCTTTAGTAGCCTCACTTAATTCATTTAATTTGAAAACCACTTTTAAGAAGACTAATCAAGGAGGCACGACATACAGCAACATCTTCATTTACTTAAGAGCCACACCATAACTGTTTGATGCAGTCCTAAAGTAAGTCAAGTTAAGAGAAAACTGGATGTCATGTGTGACAAACTTCCAAATGGGATTTGTTTTTTTGCTTTGTTTTGTTTTATTTGTCTATTGCTTATATTCACATTAGGTCATATCCTTCTAATTAGTTGTGCTTAGATTGAAGTTGTGGTTAACCTACAGTATCTTATTGTAGACTACAGCAATAGTGGCAGTTTCTTTTTATTGTAAAATGCCTTCTGTTTGCATTGTTTTTAGCTGTTTCAATCATCTAAATCATTTATTAGAGTTACCTTAGGGTTCCTTGTGAAGTCATAAAAAAATGGAAAGCAAGATTTTCTGAAAATATATTAATAAAAAGTGGCTTGTTAACTTTTTGTTGGCACCAAAAAGAGTTTATTCAAAGCATGCTATGAGTTCCATGAGTTTTCAGTAATCCCTTCAATAAAAGGTTTGAAAATCACTTTGCTTCAGCTGGTTGGGGTCCTCCTCTGTCTTCTATTTTGTGGATAAATTAAAGTTAATGGAGCAATAGAAGCCATGGCTGCTTTCCTGTTAAATTGTCGAGATTATGGATGCTAGCAAGAGCCAATATTTTAGTGAATGGTTCAATTGAAAAAGAGGAGGATTTGGGTTTTGTAGTTCCTTTGTTTCCTTCTCCTGCCTTTCTATGGGTATGTTCACCAGGTGCTGATTACTGGCTCCTGCAGCTCAACTGTGACTGCTGATTGCTTCCTACCTAAAGCCTGGATCTGCTCTTCAGTTGGTGCTAGTTCAGCTGCTTTGCTATCACACTCTATGGCTGGATCTCCTGAGTCCAAACATCCTCAAGAATTTTATTTTATTTTTTCTGATCTAGTTTTTCTTGCCTGTCCCAGATTTCTTCACCATCACCTGCGTGGAAGGATTTATTTCATTTGCTTCAGGAAAACCTCAGAACCCTCATTTCACCACAGATCAATTACCCAAGACTCACCGCGGACACCTTGTTTCACCTCCAGCAGTCACCGCCAATCCCCTTCTCACTGTGCAAGCATCTGCAGTCCCAGCAATTTCTGGTTTATTTATTTGCAGTTACTTTTTCTTTTAATTTTGCATTCTGCTTGTACCAAGCCTCAACAGGAGCAGAGTTGTTCAAGTTGTTTGTTCAAACCAAACATACATCACAGCCACACTACAAACCGGCCAAATACTGACATGGGTAAAACCCCTATAAGATTCAACATAAAGGACTTAATCTTAGCTACACACACAAAGAGGATACAAGCTTTGAAGCTTCTCTAAACTTTAATCTGCTTGGGCATGTAGAAGGTCACCTGAACTAACAGGTATTTCGCTAATTCTAAGCTTTAATCTCTCTTGGATATCTTGTATAGATCTATGCACAACTTAGCTTTTTTTCTATTAAGGTTAATAAGTGTGTGTGAACTTACACATTAAAGTTGAAATTACTCAAAAAGCATTTTGCATCTTCATAAGGTCCATTTATGCTTAACGCAAAAGATGGATATGCACGGAAACATTTAAGACAATACTACCAGACATTGCGGGGGCAGTGCTGAGCATGCAACATGCGAAAGAAACAAACCAAATAAGAAAAGGAGGATCAGTCAGGGAAAAAAGAGCAGAAAAAGAATGAAGACGAGCACAACAACTGCAGAAATTGTGCAAACTTTTGAAGAAAGACTATATGCGAGTGTTATGGGCGTGATTGGTGCATTACCGCTGCCAAACGGTGTCTGAAATTGACAACGGCTTGAGGGAGTGAACTGTGAACTTAGCACTGCCCACTAGTAGAGGAATTGAGTTAAAGGGGTAGTGCACCAAAACATTTTTTTTTTTGAGCTGTAAACAACACAATGGATCTCGCCCACTCTCCGCTCCCAGATTACCCCACACCTCCCCCTCAACTCTTGCAGTTGCAGCATTTTTCAAATTCCCTATTTACCCTATCCTTTTTTACGTATGTAAGGGAGCATAGGCTCCATTCACACTGCAACTCAATTCCGATTTTTTTGGCTCATATATGACTCATATCTGATTTTTAATGACAATCTGAATGGCACAAATATTTTTTTTAAATCTGACCCAGGCCACTTTCGTATGTGGTCCTAGATCGCATATGTATCTGATCTGTGTGGAAGCGGCCTCAATCTGAATGGTCATGTCACATTTCAATCGACTTTGACATCATAGGAGTTACGTTACAATTCTGCTGTTTAACAATATTAACTGTGCTGTTGTCTTTTCCTTTTATTTTTGTATTGTAAATTAAAACTACAACAAAACAACACCATCACTTTAAATATATGAAAAAATTAAGCAAAGTAATGTTATGATGGGAGGGACGGAAGTGTATTTACACTTACAATGTGTTATCATGCAGGTTGGGTCATGTTTTATACCCTAACGCGTCTGGGTCAGGTCCTGATTTAATTGGTGGATATCAACAGGTCGGGTTTGGTAATCATACGAACAGGTTTGGGCGGGTGTGGATTGGTAAAGTTGGACCCGTGCATGACTCTGCACAGACGAACTCAGCTGCATTGTCTGTACATGCATAATTTTATCTGTTCAGAGTGGGCAAGTACTTCCATGTTGATAAACAGATGTGAAGCATCCATTAAATTGGTAAATGCTACACACTATGTGACATTTTATCTTCTGTGCATGCGTGTCACTTCAGGGCTGCATACCGTTCACACTTCAGTAGGATTAAGGTTACATTGCAATGATAATGTGAACGACCACGCAAAAAAAATTGGATTTCATAAAAAAATCGGATTTAGGCATGAAGACTTGCAGTGTGAACGTAGCCATAAATGGGCCTTTGGCCTTGGCCAGAGGTGTGTGAGCCTGCGCGAGACATTTTATTAAAAACAACCCATTAACTGATAAACAGTCCTTTTGGAACAAAATCATAAAACTTCTTTAGATAGATTTGCTTATTTTCATGTCCACTTGCACAGCAAACAAATTTGTTTGTTTTTGTCTTTCTGTGCTGGTTTGACAACGTTCTGTGCAACTGTGTTGGGATTTGTGTGTGTTTTTAATTAAGTGTTTTGTAATTTAACCTGCTTCATGTAAAAAAAATTAGGCACCAAAATTAAGAATCGAAAACAGGCTAAAAAGCTTTTAATATAAGTTTTGCTTTGGTTACTAAAGGTTTCACTACAGATTTTAAGCTTGTGTTGTAAAACACATTGATTCAGGCAGCTGTACTGTTCTCAGATAGTGTACAAGTCCCTACCAGTGTAAACATTCACTATCTCACACACACATACATATACAGACACACTAAGTAGTCCCTACTGAATCCTAAAATTCTCAGATAAAAATGAAGCTCTCATAAACAAGCTGAAACTGTGTGTAATTCTGTGTGTCTGCTTTTACTGCTTATCAGTCTGCTGCTTGAGTCTTTCTTTCTCTCTGTCCATCAGTCTCTTACTATTTCTGCCCCTCTTTGTTTTGAATCAATAAAAAATAAATAAAAATGCTTCCTCCAGTGCATTTTAACATCTGGCTGTGTCCAGGACCACAGTTAGCATCCGGTAAAAACCAGAGAAATACAGTAGCTCCACCTACAGTTCCTTAAACATTCCTTGGTGCACCTGTGCAGCAGGCAATGTGGAGCAGTGTGATGCATTTTAACAACAATAGATGGAAAAAAATGAACTCTGATAGAAAAATAAATTAATGAGAGTATCTCCCTTTGATGACAGCGGATTGGACTCTTTTCAGGAAAACTGAATCTGTGATTATACACACAAAGGAAGAGATTCTCCCTTTGTAGCTATCTTTGCTAAAGAAATAAGGTTGTGAAGACTTGTTTGTCCAAAAAAGAAAATATTGAGATGCAAACAACAATTGTAGGGCCATACTGCTGAAAAATATAGAAAGCACTGAGATAAAGCATACGGAAAAAATCAGAAAGCTGGTGTTATTTTGTTCCTATACTGTGTAAAATGATTGGAAAAAGTTTACAAGATTGAAAAAAAAAAGTTATAAAAATAGTGAATCTGGGATGAAAACTGCCCAAAGGAACAAGCATAATGTGTATTTAGCTGCTGCCATTAGCAGAAAACATTCAAGCAAGCAAATAATAACTGAATAAATAAAACAATATTTTACATTAACCTTTGCAAAGTAGCTGCTAACTGAAGCTCTGAGAAAAGAAGCTCATCCTGAGAGCTGTTTGTAAGCTGTCAAGGATGATAAGCTCTGACCTAAACCACTGTCAGGCAAAGGAAGGGACCATTTTTTCAAGATGCTATAACTCAGTGTTATGTCCATCAGAGGCAAATGCTTTTTAAAGTGAATTCATACATTGCAATTGAGTCCGCTGGAGGGAGGTTGGAATGGACACATAACAGCGCTCCATTGTCACATCACACACTAAACATCCAGACTCCCTGAACCTGTTTTCTTGTTGACAAAAACACTTCGGTTAGGACTCAAGAAAAACAGTGCCTTTAATTAAGTGGGAATTATATAATACAAATTGACTAATTTCTAGGTAGAGCATCAACTGCAATCATTGGTTTGTCTAGTTGCATTCTGAGATTGTGCCTAAACTCAGCTGCAATTCTTTTGGAATTAGTTTCCTAGTGCAGTGATGCACTGCTCCTGGAACTCCTGCATCCCAAGTGTTTTTTTATTTTTTTATTTTTTATAACAATGTACAACTCAAGCATATAGCCATTAATTTTTTTTGCATCAAACACAACCATGCTTCCACTGACTGTTTCTGCTGAGAAGACAAGTATCTATAATTACGGAAGAGCTTAAGAGAACACCTTATGAGAGCACAATCAATCATTGACAATTTCTCCATTGATTTCAAGATATCTCACACAGTAACCTAGTACCTAGGGGTGGGGTGTGTGTGTGTGTGTGGGAGGGGGGATTGTTAATACTGCTGGGTTCCTATTGCAACCTTGGATTCAAATTCAATTCAAGTTGCACACTTTGGTTGGCCTACAATTGCGAGTCTTGGTCAGCTTCCAGTCGACTAAATACAGGGAGATTGTGGGTTTAACACAGAGCAAACACAACCAAAACAAACACGTGTGTGGGACGAAAAGCGATAAGGCGAGGAGAAATGTCTTGTGGTCAGATGTGGAAGAATTTGGTAAAAGTGCTAAGAAATATCATCAAATTGAGATCACCAGGATCTGATGCAGCTCCATGTTGTACTTCATGTGGTTAAAACAGAAACTGTCCTGCATTAACCAAAAGATGAGCCAGTTTTCTTCTTAGTTGTGTGTGTTGTTTTCTCCTTCTAGTAATTCTTGATGCAGCACCAACTCTGGCGAGGAGGCAAATACGTTATTTATGTCAGATTCGTTTGAGTAGCAACGCATGTACGCAAACTCAGTCCAGAAGGATATTGCAACACTCAACTAAACACAGTCCCTAGTCGTACAGAGTCTAGCAGACTTTCCTGGTGTGAATGTACCGTAGAATTTTTTTATTAAACATTAAAAATTCTAATAGGAGTAATAGAAAATTTCACTAATTATTGATACACTCACTTTAGTTATTTTTCTTCTTTTCTTTTTTCTTGATATAAAAAACACTTTACAGGACTTTTATGACATGACAAAGATATGAATGAGGTAACATACCGGGTGTATATGACTTTCGTCTCCATAGATATCTCCAGCAATTCATTAAAAGGAGCTCTCGCCAGTTTTCTCTTTCAGTTGTCTATCACTGTTACTGCATGTTGTAAATGTGTACCTTCTAGTGGTTTAGAGGAGGATTTCCAGGGATTATACCAAACTTTAAATGTCAGAAATTCTCTGCTGCTTTGATTAATGAGCAGTCTTATTTTCATCACTTTCAAGGCCTGCAACTTTATAAAGGGGTATTAACTTCAGTTACATAGCGATTGTCACCAGAGCTAATGTAATGTCACAGAAGATGTGAAATTCGCTTTATTCAGCACTATCTTTAAAAATTTTCCATCCCTGCCTCATTGAGTGACTTATTAATGAGGGAGCTGGCATATCCTGCTCCCTGTATTCCCTCTTCCCATGTAACATGCAGTTATCAGCTCTGTGTGAGCCAAAACCAGCTTGTAATGGTTATGATGGTGTGTGCTGCCAAATGACCTGCATTAATAGCTCCCTACACTCTTTATCTGGTATTAAATTGAATTTTTCAGGCTAAATGTAATCATTCTTTCATGACATTACATATGTATTACACTGGTGCTCTTTAACTGATGCTGTTATCAAGAGCCGGTGTGTTATGCTGGACACTTTAACAATGTGTGATTTATGTTTACAGGAGCAAAATAAAACTGCAGGGACATATTGACGCCATATATCATGTTTTCTCACAGCTTTAAACCTCTTGAGAGCTGCTGTATGTCAATACACTGGTGACAACAGGTAGAAAGCTAAAGAAATGCTTGCGCATGTATTTGACAGCCTATGTATGTATGGATGGTGTTTATGCCTGGCTGGTGCATGTTGGCAAACCACAATGCACTGATAGAGCACATGCACCAAGCAAGAGATTGTTTGGAGTGGAAAATCACTTATAGGACATGCCTGTCAGAAGAATTTGGGTAGATAAAAAGAGGAGCAGAAAAGGAGAATGTTGAAGTTGGAGAATTTGATCCTATTATTACAATGGTATATATATATACAGTGAGGAAAATAAGTATTTGAACACCCTGCTATTTTGCAAGTTCTCCCACTAAGAAATCTTCGAGGGGTCTGAAATTTTCATCGTAG
>JBAMHW010000019.1:22049030-22080219 GCA_037177495.1 Rhadinocentrus ornatus | reverse complement strand
CACGGTCGAATGCCTTCTCCAAGTCCACAAAGCACATGTAGACTGGTTGAGCAAACTCCCATGCCCCCTCCAAGACCATGAAGAGAGTGTAGAGCTGGTCCACTGTTATAAAGAGGTTCTTCATAAACGTTCTTTTATATGGCCAGAAAACATTTGCCTTTAAGTATTGATGTCACCCTTTCAGGCAGAGTCCTTGCTTTGTCATCATCATAGGAGATTATTATATATATATATATATATTTTTTTTTTAATGACGTTTTCCAAATTCATGACTAACTTTTTCTCTTGGTGGAAATGCGATCCTGCAATGACACGTCTCAGTCCGTCATAACACAAACTGCAGAGTTTACTGTTCAGTATACGCCTCATCAACATTTTACTTCTCCTGGGTCTTTGTCTCAATCTAGCAAAAAACATCTATCTACATTTGTTTAGGTGTTGGGCAAAAACATTCTATTCCTTAGTTGTCATAAATTACTTTAATGAATGTAGTCAATAAACCTAGAGCATATTCATTAATAAATAAACACTGAAAGTAAATTTAGTGGAAAAAGTAAAAGAAAAATGAAGGATTATCTCTATCAGTGGTTTTGCTGTGAAAGGATGGGAGTGCTCCTTCACTCAGCTGACCCCAGGGGGTTGTGTAGAAAAAGAAGCACAGAATACAGCAAAGATAGATGAGGACAGAGCGAGATAATGCAGTGAGACAGATGCAGTGTAAGCAGAGAGGGAGGACATAGGCCTGAAAAAAACCACGGGAGAGAAATGGGTGGTTATGGCGGGAGTTGAGCAAGGCGTGGTAAAAGAAAAAAAACATGCCTACATTACATCCAAAGCTTAAACTGGTTAATTTCCACTAGTTATTTCATCTCTGGGGGTCTATCCAACTTTGCATTCACCACCTCCATGATAGAGTCATTGCAGCAAAAATCTGCAATTTCTAAAAATACTTTCACATGAAACATTTCTAAGGTTTTCACGGTATGTAAGCCTCCGTCTGGAGGTTTTTAAAAAATGACTATTTCAAGTGGCTAATGTTTCTTTTCTACCTGTCAGTCTAAAGAGAAACATTTGAAAGGATTTTAAAACCAGCATAATGGAATTCAAAATGTATCATCATGTTTTCTTACTTTAGAGTCAAACAAGCTGATTGGCTAATTTACTTAAAAATCAGACTAACTGGTTACTCTATGCAGACATGATGTAAGATTACCCAGATTGGACACATAACTGAGAATAATCTAGGCTGCTTTGTAAGTCATGGCTCAGTTACAGCTGTGGTAAGTGTTAAAGTTGCTCTTTACCCCATAGACAACACCTGTCCTTTCTACAGAAGAGCAAAACTAAAGGACTAATAAAAATCGCAGCACTACGCTATAACATCTACAGGTGTGTTTGGAATGCCTCATAAAAAATACATATGGAGTTTAAAGTATGTCCAAAACTTCAGGCAGGCAAGCTGTACCCCAAATGTCATGAGCTGGGTCTAAGTTGGATCAAGGTATGTTGTGTTGCCATTGTGCCTCATATGTCATTAGCTGAAATGGGTTGCAGCAAGTATTGTGAGGGCCACACAAAGCCCTAAAAGCTTACCAAAAATACATATTTGGGCCATGTCTAATGGATTTACGGCTGAGTTTATGTAGACACACTTAGCCTGAATCAATGGCATCAATCAAAGCCAAATGTGGGCCAAAGAAAACTGTGGATGTGGGTAATGCTCGGCCCAAACATTTTTTACAGGCTGGAGGTTTAGGTAAACTATGAATATTACAGAACAAAGCTATTTCCCGAAAATAACCAAATTTACCAACTATTTCACATCGTTTACATCTTAATACCCCCAAAACTCCATCCCATATTATACTCCCTGTGCCAGCAGGTAAGTTTAGTGGTATTTTGCCGTCTGCTCATCAGTAAGAAAGGATACAACAATGCAAATTCCCATCCAAGAGAGAGTTTTGTGGGGGAATTATGTTATCAAACATGGCTATTAACAGGCACAAAAATGTTGCACTGACATGTTTATAATTACCATCCATGTCTAAACAAGAGGAGAACCAGAAAGCATAACACTGATAAAAAAAGACACAATACATGATTAAAAATAATATTAGCATATTTATGATAAATATATACAAATATTTAATACCGTGAATGTGAGTCTGCTGAGTAATCAGTAACTATATCTTAAACATAAATACTGCACTATATTTGTGTCTGCTTAACAATCTATAAGACATACAAAGAATCAGCTATTTGAAATATTGATGAATTCTTTGGTGTTTGCTAATTTAAACACATCTATCTTTGGGTTTATCTTACTCTGGGAAAGTAAACTTGTTTTTTTACCCTTGGGGCCAAACAAGAAGCAAAGAAGGTCCTCAGCCATCCAGAAAATAAAGAGGATTTCTATTTGGTGAGAGATTTCTCCCTAAAGCTTTTCTACTGTCAGTACTGAATGTTTACCTTCTCAGATCCCACTGTAGACTTTATTGGCTGTTTATGTTTGTGTGTGTGCGCACACTAGATAGCCTATTTCTTTAAGTTATTTCAAAACACTGTGGACAATATATCTCATGTTTCAGTTCATATTTCTGAGCAATGTGTCCATTTGGCAGACATCTTCTCTTTTAGCATGAATTTAACTAACCAATCAACATTTTAAAGAGGATTTTCTAGCGGGTAGATGTAGCTATAGCAATCCACATTGGAATTTTTGTAAAGAGCAAGGCTTGTGGAGTGATCCTGAGTATTAGAGGAATGATAATCTCCCAACACCTCTGAATGTATCAGAAAGTGTTGGGGCATGTGCCATAAGGTGTCTCTGCATCTTACAAGATTAAAAAGGATCTGCTATTTGAACCTTTGCCAGACACACACAGATTTCTGTTAATCTGGTGGCAACTAAATGTGTGGATGCATCTTAAGAAGCACTGGTGGGATTTAAAGTAACATTTTATGTGAGAACAACAGCAGCGACATTATCAGAGTTAAGCACAGTGGTGGAAAAATAGACAAATAATAAGCTTTTTAGAGGAATCGGAATGATGTTGATGTTAATTACAAAACATTCAACTTCACGTTTTTATTTATTTACTTTTATTTTCATCTTTTTCATTTATTTTCTTTCTAGTATCTAAATTAAAAAAAAAAACATTTTAGTTGCAAAGTTTAAACTGCAGCTAAAGCTCCTTTTTTATGTCTGACTATGACTTTTCAACTTAATATGGTTTTTATTGGCAATACAATCAGTTATCAGGAATTGTAAGTGAAGAAGGGCTTTCAGTGGTTTATGTGGTGCTCTTGTACATTGTACATTATTAAAAATGTTTTACTCAACCAGAATAAAAAGCAAACTATACTTTTCTCAAGATGATTAATGAATTATTGCTGTGAAATTAAGTCCTCATGAATAACTTCTCAGAGTTTGAATTTAATAAACTGAAACATGGAAGAAAAGCTTCCATCCACCAGAGCCGTGTTTTTATATATATATAAAATATCATAGCAGTAGAAGTGATTTTGTTAGGAAACTTAAACTATGACGCCTTTATTACCACACTGGATTAACGGTCCAATCTTGTGTGTATAACAAATATTACATGAGCACATTTTGCTTTTGCTGTCGTCTTTGCAGGCACTTCGGAATATCTTAACAGATCAATGGACCGTTAATACTGAGATCTTAAAAGATGTATCTTTATTAAATATAGATGTTTATAAATAACTTTAATAAAAACCAATGACTATAACAGATAAGACCAACTCCGCAAGCAGCTCCAAGCTCACGTTTGCCGGCGAAGCTCATGAAATTAGTACATTCCCAACCACCAAAGAACACATTTAACATACAGTTTTTCCTCACATGGAGGCAAGGCCATAATTTACTTAGGGTACCATCCATGTATAGGGACAGACTTGTATTAGATGTTCTCATTTTCTTTATTTTTCATGGCTTATTGAGTTCTGCAATGCTATACTTGAATGTTTCAAAACAAAATCTGGAACAGTGCAAATTAACACATTAATCTTATTTATAGTCCATTCCCTAAATCCTTGTAATGTCCTGTAGCTATGCAAAACACCACCCTTCAGAATAAACCTTAATTTTGTTGGAGAAGGTTAACTCTTGCAAGCAAATGTGGATAAACATCACCCTGTGCACCAAGAAGCTGGATAAAAAAAAAAGCAGTGAACAAGCTAACGAGATTTTTCCTCGTCAAGCTGTTACTACACACCTAATTATTCTTGCATTCTTATAATGAATTAAAATCCCTCCTGAATTTAATTGGACAAATATTCTTGTTCTTAGCAGGGCTTTCCATTGTGAAAGATGAGCATGCATACCACATGGAACAACACACAGACCCTGAAGTAGTATTTAAAACAAGATACATATTGCATTGAATTTATAAGATAAAAATGGCTTAAACTTTTTTGTTTTTCATATTTGGTATGCACATTGCAATGCCAGGTCTCTCTCTGTCTGTCAATCTCTCTTTTCTTTTCTCCCTTTTTCTCTGCCTTATATGTTAACAGAGGCCAGCCTTTATCTGTCTGGGCTAAGGTTTGGAATCCTGTTCATGTCATCTCTACCCCTGGCCATCACAATATTCATAACTTTAAAATTAATTTAGGTTTTTATCTGAAGTAATAAGGTAATTGTAGTTTTCATTTGTTTACACTGGTTTAATAAATACAGTGAAACAGGTCTAAATGCTCCTTTCACAACCAGCAATTTTCTTCAGTAGGTTGTTGTTTGCATGTGTTTCAGCTAAGAGCTGTGGGGGCTGGGAAATTTGCAAAACCAACTGTACACTTCAATGCAAATAATGTTTTTTGGAATGTAATGCAAATTAACAATAATAAAAATAAATAAATAAACACACACACACACACACACACACACAGAGCTCTATGCTGACTTAAGGGAAACTGCACACAAACATTACAGTTAGGCTCTCCACTATGCTAGTTCCTGTGGGCTATGAGAGTTTCTATCCCTGAAAATCGTTATTTCTTCCTAAAGATACACCATGTTTTTTTTAGAATATTTCTATGCCAGAGGTCCCATCATAACACCTCTGTATCCAGATGTGAAATCACAGCACTTGGCCTTTGAAAAATGGGAAACTTTTGTGATTGAAAAAATTTGTGACATCCTGACTAAAATCCTGCCAACATTACTTTCGGCTCCATATGTTAAAAATGGTGCTGGCAATTCAATAAGTTATCATTTTCATTGTGTATGTAAGCATTATTTCCACCTGTTTTGGCACGATAGCTTACATACACAACTTCCTGCTTGGTTTCATTAATTTACTGTTTAAGCTCTAACCTACCTGGTAGTATTGAGCTTAAACAAGACCTTTTGGTAGAAAAAAATATTTTAGCAGTTTCTGGAAACTTCCCCTTCCCCCCTTTTTTATTTTGTGTGTGTGGTTGTGTGTGTGGCTGTGTAACGTTTACATTCATACTCAAATATATCTCCAACTTTCCGTTGACACTGGTGTTAACTGTCTTGAAACCCTGCAGAATATTGGTTTTGTCTGATCATTGTGAGTTTAAGCTTTGGACAGTGATGCCACATGGGGTCAGCTGAGGCTACTTTTTTTTCGCAAGAACCCTTTTACCAAACATACTAAAACAAAAAAAATAAATTAAACTTAAAAAACAATACAAGTTTTTATTGTAACATTTATACGCTTATTAGAGCTGTAGTCAAATAACCGTCGACATTTGAAGTAGCCATTAGTGGTGGGGAATTTCGTTATTTATTTATTGTTAAATCTTTCATGCTTGATACACTAAAATAGTGATAAATGAAGAAAATAATAACCAAATTTCTAAATAGCTTCCGGATAACATAGACAATGCACAATTGTTGTGTACTAATTCAGTTTGAAGAAAAACATTATTTGTCCTCAAAGGGCCAATAAAACATACAGTCTTTGATGAAGGAAAACAAAATCTTTTTATAATATTAAAACATACAAAAGTAGTTGTAATGGCTGTAATGGTAAAAATTATGCCATAGACTATGATAATTAACTGCATACACGTGATATGATAATGACATGATAGGCATTTTGCAGTGCCTATCAATAATATAATAAACAATTAACTATAGACAAATTGTAAGACAGAGTAAGTTGTTTCCAGTGTTGAACATTATATTCAATTACAAAAATTAGTCTTATTTTGCAATGTAATGCTAAAACACTGGTGTTTAGCAGGTAAATAAATTAAATAATTTCTGTTACATTCCCTTGAACACTATTTAATGATTCTGATAAATCCACTGTCCAATGGCTGTTTGTTTATTCTAGTGTACTTGGTGTTTATCTGCCTGAATAAAGTGCACCTGAATGAGGACTAAAATTTTAACAAAGTGATGTGTAGAACAAGACCAAAATTGTAGCAGTGGTTGGACAGTGCAAAAAACAAGCATGGTTACAAGAAAAAGGAAAGAGAGGGATGAGGATTATAATGATGAAAGAGAATGTAAGTATTGTAAATATTTATGCAATGTAAGAAATCTACTAGGCAAAAGTTTAAAGTGAAATTACATACGTTTTCAACCGTAAAACTCCATGTTTCTGATTTTTTTTTAAAGGTACACTGACACACTGTCATTATGCACATTCCTGGAGCAGATGTTGCCCTACAGCATCCCTAGTCTAAGAAACGGGGATAACCACTTGAAAACCTTTTCTGTCCAGTTCAGGGTATCAAGTGACAGTTGCTATTTGCTTTACAGCATCGTGACATATGCCAGCCACTGGATATCAACAGAGTGGCAGTTTAAAATATGCAAAATGACTGATTAAGCAAAGAAATGCAAAAGGACATTATTGAAGGGAAAGGAAGAGAAAAAATAGAAAATGACAACGCAAGAGATGAGACAAGAGCAAAGGCGGCCTTTGCTATGGGCGAAGTGGGAAAACACCAATCTGTGTCAGGGCGCACGAACAAGTCATTTGCTCCAATCTGTTTTCCAAGCTATCGCTCATTCATTTTTAGTGGTTGCCCTCATGACAACCTGCTGCTGAGAAAGTGACTGGAGGTTGTGCTGGAAGAATGGAGAGAGAGAAGGGCGAATGAGTTTCACCTCTGGATCTCACTAGTGTAATTAAAGTCATCAAACAACTAACTGCTTCCAGATTAAGTGTATTTCCCTCATAATGTTTTGGTTAAATACCTATATAGGCATATTTCTGTATTGTTTGCATAGGTTATGTAAAATTGTTCATTGATTTATGTAATGTCTTGACACCAAGTTGCTGGTGTTGCAGGATGGTCATGTTTTATATGCAGATATATCGTCTCTATAAGTGTCATGCATGTAATAAAACACCCCTATGTTAGTTAATTAGTGCTGTGCATATTCACTGGTCTAACGTTGGATTCGATTATGATAATCTTGGTAACAATTTGATTCGATTCAGCGATGCATCACGATGTGTTGAATCCTTAGTTTTCACTGCAATGCATTGCACATTGTTACTTTCATCAATGAATACAAGCAGTCAGATAATTATGATAATTATCTTCCTGTTTATTAATGATTAATTCAGAAATCAATCTGAATGTCCTGATATTGACAAACATCATAAACGTGTAAACAATTACGTTATTTTCAATTTTATTAGTGAACTTTATTTTTCCATTGTTGGAAAATTAAGACATTGTTATCACAATTTCGTGCAGTGGAGCAGTGTGTTTTGTCCCTTTAGTCTTTCCGAATGCAGTTCAGACAGAATGTGGAAGTTAAGATAGATTTCTATGTTCTCCTTTATGGTCAGAAAACTTTTGCCTGTAAGTAATCTAGTCAATTTGTGACTGAACACAGAGACAATTGGTGAGGTAAACTTTTGTTGATGGACATGATGTTGTTTAAACCCTTTAGTCTGTTCCCGCATGCCAACCGCTGGCTTGCCAATGGTGTTTTTCATAGACGTTAACCTTAAGCTAACGTATCAGTTTTTATACATTTTCATGTGTACTTTTAGACAATCTCCTTAAGACAATGACTTTTTTTCCAGTGAGATACTGATGTATTTTTTCTGAATGTTTACTTAGTTTTACAGTTTTCCTAAGTCAAGGTTTTAAAACAGATTCAGCCTCGGATCTGCCAAGCTGTTTAGGCTGGATCATGCCACACACAAGCGACTGCAGAATATATACTTATAAATGATTATAAATCATTAGGTTATGCTGTTGTATCGATGCCGAATCATCCATGTCTGCATCTCGGTGCACTGTAGAAACAATTAAATTCAACACCCTATAGAATTGTTGTTTTCTAGCCTCTCGATGCTATGTATTCACAGTACTGTTGTATTCACCTTTTAGTATTCCTGAAGTAACAACTGTTTTAGTCTGAAGCATCATGTCATCTAATTAATTATTCCCTCTTAATTTGTTTGTGACATAATGCCCTCACATATTCCTCCAGATATTTGATAAAATTTAACATCAAAGTCATGTGCTCAGATAAAGAGAATTTCAAATGCTCTGCACTAATCTAAATACCGTCTAATATGTACTGATGTTTTGTAATCTATATAAATGATTGCTTTAAATTATTTGGAGTGTGTTGTTCTGTTAACTGTTAAGTGCTGATTATATGGTGAATTCTGAAACTTCAATAAAATGTGGATAATAGCATTTTTATTTCAGATGGAAAACTTGTATATTAAATTGGATTCAATTGTTTTTTTTTATTTAAATCAAAGGAAAATTCTGAAATATTTTCGTTCCTGCTTCCAACTGTGAAGAGGAACCGTCTACATCCTTACACAGCCACACATTTCTCCACTCATGTCATCCTAGTGGAGTCTGGGCTCTAAGCCTCTTCTGTTTGACTCTTCAGTTGTGTTTTTGCATATACGCAAATCTGTTTGTGTGCCGAGGCAGTGCATTCACAAGACCCTGGGAAAGAGTTAACATCTGACTAACTTTTATTGGCTGGAGAGAGCTCAGAGAAGAGACAAGATGCAAGGCGGATGCTGAATTGGCCGTTACGAAACTGACAATCTGCCAGTTAAGGAGTACCATTTAAAGTAGATCATACCAAAAGTTACTTTGATTTTTACTTAAAAAAAGAAAATATTGAGAGAATGTTGAATTTAAAGAAACACATATGATTTAAATTGATTTAGTTGCACTTTAAATATGGCTTACTTTTCCTGAAAAATGAATGGGAATGTACCAGCCACATTAGCTGGTGCTCAAAAAATTTATTTAGTACTGTGATTATGTGTATGTATGAATCATACGACGTGGTGTCTTTATATAAGGTTAAAAAAAGCAACTGTGGACATTGTAGTTCTACATCACAAAGCCACTAAGTAGCGTTAGATTAGCTGATAGCCTGATTACAAATATTACATGTATTATCTGTTGCATATTTAACATAAGCAAATGAAATCTGATGCTCAACCACAAACCAAAAGCCACTGCCTGAACATCCTAATATGTGGATTCTAAATCCAGCTTTGACTGGGAGTAAAAGTCTGAAAAAGGTTAGACTGAAGGATGGAGCCAAGAAGGCATGGAGACACATTCAGCAGCAGAGGAGAGGAGAGGGAGAGAGGTAGGAGGGGTGCTGGAGTCGAGGGGAGAGAGAGGGAGGGAGCTAAATGCAGTCAGCTTCTCTGCGCTGTGGAGCAGCAGCCAGTCAGTCCTACACTGAAGGACACAGAAAGAGGAAAGACTTTGCAGCACAGAGCACGGAGAGCCAACCTGGATTAAAAAAAAAAAAAAAAATGAGGAAAAGGATCTTCCTCTCTGTCTCTGTGTGACTGAGGAGTTGGATAAAGCAAACCAACAGCAGCCGGAGGTACAACAGCAAGAACAAGGAAGAGGAGGGGGGAGGAGGTGCTGGAGGTCCTTGTGTTCATTTCTCCTCTCGCACCGTCCGCCTGAGGAGCCTTTGCAGCTGATGGTGTCATTGCGACAGCGCTTACTGAGGGAGCTGTGTGAGCGTTGGTGTGTGTTTAAATATCAACAGCTGAGAGTTTGTCTCAGGTGGATTTGGAGTAAATCTGGGATTTTTAATCTTGAAGAGTTTCTTGCTGGTGTCTGTTGCACCTCTGCTTTTTTCCCCTGTCTTCTCTCATCTTCCTCCACTGGTGCAGACGTGTGTGCCGGGGTTCTGCTTGCTTAGTTGAGGGACTGCTGCTGCGATCTACTCTGCTCTCTCTCCTAATACCTCCTCCAGCTTTCAGCCGGCTTTTCTGTAACTGTTCCGGGACATCAATTGGCAGTCTCGTTTTATGGCTCCCCCTCAGAGAGGAGAAGCATATGGGTGAGTGTGTGTTAATGTGTGACTGAGTGTGTGTTTTGTGGGGATGGGGGGTGGAGGGTTGCAGATAGGATAGGGGGTGTTGCTCTTTTCCTATCTGTCATCTCTTCTCCTTATACATTATTTTACATTTTTTACATTATTGTCTTCCTTTCATTGGTTGTGCTCATTATTTGCTCATTTTCTTCAAGCCGTCAACCTTGCCACTTGTTCCATAAATTGTCCTCAACCATTGTTCTCAGACAAACTCATCAGCTCTCTCCTGTACCTTATTTCTAGTCACTCACCTTACATGTCTTTTTTTTTCGCTCCCATTTCCTATTTCCTTCTCCCTTCTTTCCTCCAACCATTTCTCAGTTTCACTATCAAGTGTGCACACATACACAACCAGCACATGCATTCATGTACCGTAAACTGGAAGTTACAGCACTCTAGTGCCTGAAGCTGAAAGGCATTGGGCTTGACATAAAATCGACAGTTGGGGGTTGATCCCCGATAATCATTCCAGCCATCTCTTTATCCATCATTCCATCACCCCCTCACCATCTTCATCACACCTACAGGCACAGACCACCATCTCCACAACTGTCGACAATACCTTATCACCCATCATCTTCCCCCTTGACTCCAAGTCACAAACACAGAATGCTGTCACGTTTGTATGCAGGTACACAAACAAATCTTTATGAATATGTATGTGTTTGTACAGCGATCATTCATAACTTGAAAAGCATTGACTGGTAAAGGGAATAACACTGATTGTCTCATTAAGATGCAATTCCCTGCAGGGATATCAATGTTCCAGACACTAAGGTAGACATTGCAGTTTTCTGGAGAATGCGTTGTAAAAATCAAGAGGAACCCTAAGCTGCAAACCTGGCTTCCAAACTCTCTAAATCTTAACCATGCCTTGTATGCACAGGATGTTCTGCAACAAGCCAAAGGCCCGCTTTGTAACCTGAAAACAATCTGCTGTCAGAGTCCCATTGCCAGACACCAACAGCAAAACCCAGAACATCATGTCCATGTGGCACAAGGGGGACCAACACAATGCAAGGAAGTTAATGTTGATGTGACTCACTGAAGTACATGTGTGCTGAGTAAATACCCAATTCTCACAGCTACAAGTTCGCTTTGTGTCAACAGCTGAATATCAGTGTAGACTCATGTTCATACAGAAACACACTCACATACAAATTCACACTCGTAAAGAAAGCAGGGTGGAAGTTGATTCATCCACATCATAAATTATTCATAAGATGAAAAAAGCTCACATCCAAAAACATCCCATGTGGTCCAATTTGTAGCCAAATTGTTTAATAATTGTTTTGTTTAGCAGGAAACAGGAGCCTGACTCTTGATGATTTTTTCATTAGCTCGAATTTACCTTCATCCTGTCTGACTGGTCAGCTGTTGTGTATGTAAAAGACCTGCATGTTGCACTGATCTATTTTAAAGTGAAGATTTTAATGGTTTTTTTTAGGTTTTTTTTATCTGAAGCAGAAAAAAATGGAAAGGAAAATCAGTAACTTTCCAGAAATGCACCAACCATCCCCAGTAAGTAAAGTTTTAGCCAAAATTATGTAAGGATCATTTGCATTTCTTTCAAACATGACAGATGCTTTGGTTTAATATCAATATTCTTTCTTTAGCATTAGTTAAGCCAATGTTAACTATGTTGCACAAAATTAATTTAGCTTTTGCAATAAAGATAAATAAAAAAAAAGATAAAATTTATAAAGGTCTCATGTTAGATGGATAAACATTAGCCAGCTAATCATGCTAACCTCAAATGGAGGTTTTGTGCAGAGGTATTTAGTCTTAAATATGTGTATCATAGTTGAGCCAAGCAAACAGAGCAGTGATCAGCATCAATTACTTGGGTAAAGCAATCAAAGAACCACACACTGAATTAAATTGAAACTTGGGCAGCGTATGCTATCTGCTTTTATGTAAGCCTGTAGCTAATGTTTGTTGCTGATTTGTGGACGGCTGAAAAAAGGTTTCTTGAAATTTAACCTGTTCAGCACAGCAATACTGTCTTGGCATATCAGACATGATATTGCCTGTAAACAAACACAATGAAATTTTTACATGTCCACAGTTCTCTTCTGATAATCAACCTAGTTTGATTTGATTTTACTTTTAATTTGAGACTGAGATGTTCCACTGGCCCTAGTTATAATGAAGATTAAGTCTGGAGAAAAGAATTGAGCTCATAGACTGTATAAAATATATTCCAAGCCACCCTGATGATGCCTATGTTGGCTCCCCTTTTTAATGAGTCATGCATTTTGACAGCTTTAGCATAATGCTCCTTTGAAAATAGGCACTACATGCAAGTGGTGGCTTAGAAAGAAACTGAATGGCTATAGGTCCTTTAACAAGGCTTGAAATTTGCTATTGAGATATACTCAATATTAAAACATTTGTTGAGTTAGCAACAAAAGTAAAGAGTCTGACAATTTTCAAATGATATTTTATTTCATAGACTACAGGAAACACTTAAAATGTCAACTCTAACAGAACAACGTGATGGATGTGTGGTCAGAAATTAAAAAGATCACAGCTTAATGTTAAAAGGAGATCGGAGTTAATGAGCTGAACATGTTCTTCAATAGGTTTAAATCAGAACATCATTCAACAATATGCCCCCTTGCCTTTAGTCAAATAGACTGCACACCCTCCATGAGCCCACAGCTTTCCTGTCAAACTTCCACTCTGTCACCCTGCAGCTCAATCGTGGACCTTAACTCAACCTCATCTCCCTCGATATCAGAACACACCGAGAAATCCACTGCCTCCACCTCTAGCCTGTCTGTCTCCTGCAGTCAGGTGAGGAAGCAACTGAAGAAACTGAACTGGAACAAGGCTGCAGGTCCAGACTGTGTTAGTTCCAGGGTTCTTAAATGCTGCTCAGAACAACTATGTTGGATTTTTCAGCACATTTTCAACACCAGCCTGAGTCAGAAAACAGTTTGTGTGATGTGGAAAACACCCTGCATCAGGTTCTGTACTCTTACCATTTCTCTTTAAACTGTACACCTCAGACTTCCAATACAATTTCTGAGTCCTGTCATCTGTCAATACTTTAATGACTCTGTAGTTATGGGATGTATCAGTGATAGACACGAAGATTAGCACAACTGGTCAGTTCATTTGTGAGATGGTGTGGAAATAATTGCCTCATCTTGAATACAAATGAACGAAAAGAGATGATTGTTGACCTAAGGAGGAGCAAGAGTAAACAAAACACTCTTTACATTCTGGGAGAAGAAGTGGAGGTGGTGAAAGAATACAGGTACCTCAGAGTTCAGCCAGCTAACAGTCTGGACTGGTAATGCAACACAGAAACATCTATAAATCTTTTTGTGGAAAGTGCAATCAGCTTGGCAGCATCTGTTGGGACAACTGCATCACAGACTTAAAGATACTGAACAAGCTGATCAAGAAGACTGGTTCTTGTTCTGGTGGGATTAAAAAAGTATTTTTCATTCTAGTTTTCATTTAATTTCTTTTTATTGTCATATGGACGTTTACAAGACATCTGGTACCCTGCTACAAACCATAGGATGTATCCATGAGATGGATTTATCTTTGAAACATAAAAACTGTCACAGGGTTAAGGTTAGTACTACCCATTTTACTAATTCACTAATGTGGTTGTTTATTTAGGCTGAGTAGCTGCCATCTTCTGCACACTAGCAAAATACAATCTTCAGAGGCAAAGTAAAGCTTCAGAAAGTATTACCTAATTGCTTTGGATAAGGTGCCTGTAATTTATTTAATGCAGTGTTCCAATAATCTGTGCTTTAGACTTTGTCAGTGTCAGCAACAATGGCCACAGCTATGGACAGACTAACAAAAGTGTCCTTCCCCAGAGATAACTACACTTTTCTGTCACCATGCCCATCTTCCTCTTCTTTAAAAACACTGTATTGGATTTGTATCTCTTACTACACTCGTTTCCACGACTTCTGTAGTATAGAAGCTGGAGTAGGCCTCCCCTCGAGGATTTTCTTTGTTGTGATAATGCTTATTTTCTGTTCTTAACTGCTGCTGAGGCCACTCTTTAAAAAACAGTCTCTCGGGCTATGTGTCACAACTAAACCACATTGTGATTTGAGGATAATTCACTGTTCAGTCAGCAGGTGTTTACAGGCTTTTTCTTATTTTTAAAATGTACCAGGTTTGAAGCCACTTGAACGGCCTCACAAGGACTTCTTTGGAAAATAAACTCATTTACTGTTTAAAATATGTGTTTACTCGCAGCTGAATAATAGATCCACTTACTGAACTGCTAAATACTACATTGCTGTCTTTCAGCCAACTTAAAACTGCGTTTTGTTCTGAGATGATGGCTTTCAAAGCACAATTGTGACACAGACTCAGATTAGTGTAAGTGATGAAAAGTGGTGTGGTAATATGAGCAATAAGACGTTAGCATGGTGGGTGGAGAGACAATCAGACTGTGGCTGGGGTGAGTGTTTCCAGGTTTAATGAATGCATGCTTTAGTCCAGAGCGTTACTCTGCCGTTGTCACTGCAGGTGACAGTTAATGTTGACTTTTGCTTTGTACGAGCATCAGTAACAACAATAAGCAGCGGATGTGTATGTGTGACTTCAATTCCAACTTTTACATAAAATGATATGCTCTTTTTTGGGGTCTGTAGACACATTTAAAGGTGCACGTGTGTGATATTTTATGTATTTATGCGTATGTATTCATTGCTAGACTTCAGGCAATGCAATGGGGAAAATATTCTATTTCAAAGCTCTCCAATGGGAATTTGCTACAGCCCCATACACATATCACACACACAAACACACATCTGCGGCACCTTTTCACACTCAAATGCCCCGTGACTCAACCAACATAAATCTGTAACACAAAAACAGCAACTGTTGTTTTTTTTTGTGTGTGTGTTTCACTTCAGCAGTGGAGAAGTGTAGCTGAACGCCTTTAAGAACTGATCGATGATTCGTCTTTCACATTTACCTCAATCTGTCATGCCTGCTCCTTCCTCTCGGGTGCGCTCCACCTCACCTGAGTACTAGTCATCGGTTACAGCACTACAATACCCAAAAACCCTCTGCTCAGGTCATCTTGGATCACACCTGTTCTCTATCATCATCATCATCATCATCAGTTACTGTACCTGGTCGTCTGCTTACTTATACTCCCTGCACAGACTGCTACATTGTGTTGTATTCCTTGCATCTCCTTTGACCCACACCGGTCATTTCTGTAGTAGCAGCTTTAGTAAATGCTCTCAAATCCGTCTGTCCGCTTCTATTTGGCTCAGCCTGACACAATCAAGTTAATGATTAAACTGATCAATTTCATTCTGTCATTTAAACCATGCCGAGAAATGTACTGATTAAAATTGTCCATCACCATTCTGTCAGGGCAAACACTTCTACTTTACACTGACTTAAGAATTTGTCCTTTTCAATCAATTTCCCTCCCTATTGACTGCCTGCTTTTGGAAACAATAGCTGCCTTTATGTACACTAAAGCCCTTTTCAAACTGAAAGGCATAGAATACAAAACCAGAAACTATCTATCTAACCCTCATTTTACACTGGAAGCACGTGTGTGTCACGTCACGACTGTACCACGGCCTCTGCAGCAATTTGCGGGAGTTTTATTAAATGGTTTGGTTCACATCGGTTATGCCACACTGCATGTGAGAAGTGTCCCAGAAGTGCCTTGTCACGGCTGTCCGCTAAACTTACACGCCAAGTCTATTTTTGATGGAGCACGCATCCAAAATGCATCAAACTCAACAGTTCAGATAGGGGCAGACAGAAAATCGGTTACGGGAGCATTGTAAAAGCATCCGGTAATTTTCAAAATAAAAGCCCCCGTGCAGATATGCGCTCTCTGAAGTAATGCAAACAATACTGCATTAATTGGACAGGGTGTCTCACTGTTTTCTTTTCATCATGGACACGTGACGTTTATCCTGGAAGTGAAGAATCACAAGATCTCCGATTTTCCTGTGATTTTGAGATCTCGCAGATCCAGCTAGGCAGACTGCACTCGTAGGCGCACTTCATCTGACACGCCTCCAGTGTGGATTGACCAGTCGGAACGAAACTGTGCCATAGCTGGAACGTGGCATACACGCACCCAGTGTAAATGCGGCGAAAGGGTTTCTTAGTCTTGTCCTTGACACACCCCGCGTGTAATGTAGTCACAACTTCTCTGTTTTACGTTATTTAAAATCTACATTTCTTAAAGTGTGCTGGAACATACTCATTTTAATCAAAAAAGAAAAGCATAGAAAGAATAATGCAGTATTCTGGTCCTCTAAAGAAAATGTAAGTACTCTTATTTGAAAATTATTCACTTTTTTGTCCCTATTCGTCAAATACATTAGTTTATTTCAGGTAGTGCTCCACTATATGTTTTGTATACTCTTCTACAGAAGTGACAATGTTCATATTAAAAGGGTAAGATTAAAGGAGGAGTTGGTAGAGTGAATGCTACAAAGATGGGAATTAAGCTGATCTTTTAAACAAACCTCAATAACCTGTAAAGAAACAAAGCATTGTCTACTACTGCCATCTTGGTATGCTTGTAGTAAGAAAATTATATCATAATGTCATGAAATTTTATCATTTTCATATGTAATTCCATTCCATTTACAGCCCAAGTACTCGTGTCTTGCTTTATTTGTCATCTTGTTAGACTTGTGAAGCTCTGACACAGTAGTGGATTTTACCATTAGATAAAGGTTGGCAATGGCCTTAGGCCTCAAGCTATCAAGGCCCTCTATAAAATGCCCAATCAACTTTCTACAAAACTGATATACACCCCATAATAACTGAAAGAGTGATAATAAATAGTGCAGAGAGAACATGTTCAAGACAATGCAATTAGAAAAAAAAAAAAATGTTTGAAGAAGAAACTGAAGAAGACAAACTCTTTCAGTCAAACTTTAGATTGATGCACACATCACTGACAGGGATTTCTGGCACAATCTCAAATATCCACAGTTATGCATAAAATAAACCAAGAATTCTTGAGGCAAACTGCTGGAAGAAAATGTTGAGAAGATTAACTGTAATTTTTAACCATCTGGCAGATTTTAATCTTGCAACTCATTGCTGAAAAACAGTTTATTTAAGACAGCTGAAAATAACGAACTACTTCTCTATGACTGCCCCAGTCACAGGGAAATGGGTGTTCCTGATTTATGGCAAAGCAGTTGTCATGTAAATATTTTGGAGCTGAAGGTAAAAATGCCTGCTTAATAATTAAATACATGACGTTAGAAAGATTTGAAAACACTAGGCAAGTGTAGGCCACCATGGCTGGATTAGTCTTGGGGCCCTAAATTTGTAAATCTGTGCCAGCTTTAATACCATGTGTTGATGTTATAAAAGCATCCAGCTGTTCCAAAATACTACAGACAGGGTTCGGATGAGAAGGAATGGGGGAGATCTATTTTTTTTTTCCTCATTTTAGTTTCTCTTAATTGGCTCCCCATTAAATCCAGAAGATAATTTAAATTTCTTTGACATGCATATAAAGCTCTTAATTACCAAAGATCTTCTAATTTCACATTTTCCCAACAGAGCACTGCCCTCTCAGACTTCAATCACTCAATAACCTCAATGATTATTTTTACCAAGAAAACATTACACTCAGAACTCAGATATAAAAATGACTAATACAAAGCAACCTGTAAGAGATAATGCATCAGAGTCTGGGAAGCATTTCCAATAGGGCTCTTGGTGTGCTTTAACTGAACCCTGGTGCAGTCTGCTTGCAGTGTGAAAGCAAACTCACCATCCAGTGCACCAAAAAGAGGACTTATGGTAAACGTAGTGCAACATGCTGGATAGTTTTCTGCCTCTCCCGCTTCTCATACTGGACAGATTCTTCTGAAAATCACATTAAGTTTAAACACCAAAGTAAAAACAGAAACCTCAAGACTGCAAGAACTTATTGTTGCACCATTCTTTACTTGAGCTTTTTCTTGTTTATTGGTCGTTTCAGAGAATATCGCTCCTAGCATTTGTTTTAACTGCATGACAGTGTTCAAGCGGTGTGGTCGGCTTAAGTAAAATGTAGTGCTGGTGTGAATGTGTACTTAAAATTGACCAGAAAGGCAGTGTGGGCAACTTAGAGACCTTTTCGCTGTAATTACAGCATTTCAGACCCCCTCTAGTGACTCTTTTTCATAAAAGCAATTAGCATCAAAACTAATGACTTTTCAGGTGTTTTTGGATACTTTTGGAGACTGATGTGGAAGCTCATACCATGTATATCTTCTCTATGAAACAGCGTGTGCTGCCGTAGGGTCCTCTTCTCTGCTGCAGCATCCATTACAATTAAATGTACCAGGTCATTATGCAAATTTTACAATGTAATTTATTGACTTCTAGCAACAGTCGAAAGCTACTTTTCTTACTGGGGAATTGACAACAGTAAAGTAGGCTCAAAACATTCACAAAGAAGCACAAATCAACTATAAACACATAAAGTGACCTTAAAAAGAACTAAAAGGGACATAAAATAATTAAAGATATGCAAAACTGTTTGATGGCTCAAAGGTCAACATCAAGAAAGTTAATCATATCAAAAGGGACACACAAAGCATAAAGTAACTCGGCTTTAAGAAATTGTCCTGGTGACCGGAGGCACAAATGCATGCGAGACAAACAGGCATTGAGAAAGGGATGTTGGAAGACTGGGAGAATTATTGCAAGTGTGTCCTTGAGTCGAGAGAGACCTTTAAATCAGAGCAAAGTAACATGAAGCGAGGTAATAAAACCAGAGAAAAAATATTACTAAAAAAGAACCATAACTACATATCTTTGACTGAAGGAATATTTCAAAGATGGTGTCGGGCTACATCAAAAGCTGATCTCTGTGCCAGAAACGTTTCCTGCTTCTCTTTTGTCTTTGTTTGAGTCTTAGTTTATGAACCTACACAATGCCAGCATCCATACATCACCCCTCACCCCTTAGTGCATCCTCTGGTCGTCTTGCACGTTGACAAACATTCATCATGTCTTACACGCCAGATGACATCAGTTAGAGACTCGATCACCGCTGCTTGAAAAGCCGTTCGCACAACGAATATGGCTGCTATCTCAAGGTGAGAACGAGCCGTCACAGTTTATGTCTGGAGGAGGGAGAGATGTCAGGCCTCGGACTTTAATGTCGTAATTAAAACATGTGTGGGCAGCCTTTTTACAAAGTGAATGTGGAACAAATGATTGGTGGTGCAGCGGGAGATAAAATGCTGACTTTTAATTGGAGGCTATCTCCCCTTGTTCTATCTGGACGGATGTAATAGAATTTTATCTACTTTGCAAATCATTATAAAAACATAGCTGGCACAAGCCTGATTTAATGAGATTAAAAACTGATAATTATAGAGGTAGCAATAAGAAATATTCAGGGTGTATGCAGGGTATGTTCAAGGGCAGTTGTTATTCTTAAGGAAATGTAATTAAATTAATTATTATTGATCTTTTTTAACAACCTTTGAAAGCACCATTTTTCCAATCTGCTCTACATCTTTACAAACATTATGGCTTGTCTGAAGAGAAATATATTTGTAACTGGAGAGATTATACTTAGGTTATTGTCTAACAACAATAGAAGACTCGGGATGCTGTTTAATCCAGCATTTATTGAAATCAAAACACATGTATATGCTTTTTTGTAGCTGCTGACATGCATCAGTCAAGTTTCTAACAAAGATAAAAACCAGAGAGCTCAGTGAAAGCGCAATAAATAAACAGAGAAAGCTGTTGCTCAGGAAGCAGATCCTTTGATACATATGTGTGCAGAAAAAGAATTAGAGTGGAAGTAAAATTGTGTGCAATAAACTAGAAACTGTGGGGGATATAATTTAGCTAGGAGAGTAAAGGTTTTCTGTAGAGATGGTTCATGTCTTAGATGTTTACAGCCAAGCAACAGGACACAACAGCAATATTGAAACTCGACACAACAGAAATGCCACTTATGTACTCACAGACCAATCCAATATCATAAATATACAATATATGTATAAATATACAATAAAAATAAAAATTTTAAATTTTTATTAATTTTAATTTAATCTTTATTTTTATTTTTAAATTTAAATAAAAATTTAAATGTGATGGTTTTTGAAATTTTTTTCCTCTAATATCATTATTATTTAAAAATTTTAAGAAGAATTCTTATCCATCCATCCATTTTTTTTACAGCTTATTCCAGGTTAGGTTTGAGGGAGCTTGGTGTACACCTCAGCAGTAACTAAACAAGAGGCAGGGTACATTCCTCAGGATAAATCGCCAGGGTCAAGAAGTATTTAAAAAAGCTGAATAGCAATCACTTATATAACTTGCTTGGTCTTAATAGAATAAATCAAATGAATAAAAGACCTACAGTGGATGGTGAGCTAGAGAAGAGATTTTTAATTGTTTGTCAGTCAAAATCAAATATCAAAGAAATAGATTTAGATTTTTTTCCAGGAATATGGGTGTAACTAAATGCATTAATCCTGCACAATGTGTAGAGTCAGGCCACATGGAAGGCTACCAAATACAGATATTCTAGAGGTCATTCGCTATTTCATTTATTTTTTCTCTGTCTCTTTTTTTGTGGAAAATTAGTGAGGATTGCTGCTGACTAAATGAAAAACTATCTGAAACTATATCCACTTATAGATATATGCATGTGAATCCAGATTTTAAGTAGCAAGAACAATGTCTTCTCAAAAACTCATCTCACAACCAAAATATGTGCATTTAATTATTGTTTATTTCTCTAGACTGAAGATTTGCAAGATATCTCCATCAGCCCGTCCGCCCCCCTGTATTTATCATTTTCTTGATGAAGAGGGGCCAACTGAAGTGCTGCTGCAATTTTAAATAGCTGAATGCATTTCAAGCTTTTCACATCATTTAACACAGTTGTGCCTGAACTGCAATTTTGTTAAGTACCAACACCAGTGGCTTCACAAACACTCATCTTAGACACACAAGATTAGCCGTTAATTTTCACACTAGCCCTTCCAGAACAGAGACTGGTGCTTTTCATGGGAACCATTTGCAGCTTTATGTAACTTGTTTGAATGATTCTTTTTTTTTTTTTTGATTGTCTTTTGTTCATATTGTGATAGTGTGATATGTGTGCACAGCAACATCTTTAAGAAAACGTTGTATGAAACAGTTTTTTGCATGAGAAAGAAAACATACATTTTTATTATTTACTATTTGCCTTTAGCTCTTTGGATAGCTGTTTGGATATTAATGCTAATTCTAATCCAGGTTCCACCATATGTTATAAGACAATCACAGTTGCAAATCAAGGAATGGAATTTTTAGAAACTGTGATGCAATTTTTGCTTTGCTTTCTCAGGTAATCATCTCTTGCTTAGTGAAAAACACATTTATTCACTTGTAGCTAATTTTTCTCCCTCTTTTTAATCTTTATTATTATTATTATTATTATTTTTATTTATTGTTTTTTCTTTTTTACAAAGTATTTAATTGACATTATTTTGGACAGTGTTTTATTGTACTGAGAACATTAGGTTCTGTAATCAACTAATTACTTAAATTTGATCCCAGTCATCTTAAAACTAATAATGTTCCAACATTTTAAGAAGGGATTTGTGGGGATTTATCTGAAACCATTTGACTGATTAGTTTAACCTATATAATAAAGACTCTGTAAAGGCAAAACTTTGAGACTAATCATGTTTGGACAATACTTCTGAAACTTATTATATTGGTTGCCTTAAACACCTAAAACCTAAAACACCTGTACAGCTAAATATCCATCCATCCATCCATTATCTACACCTCTTAGTCCACTACAGGGTTGCAGGGTTGCTGGAGCCTATCCCAGCAATTTGCAGGCAAGAGTACAACCTGAACAGGTCACCAGTCCATTACAGGGCCTATAGCTAAATACGTGTAAATTAAATTTTATTTTATTTTTTAACTAATCGGTGACAATTAAGATTTGTTGATATTTTATAAATTTGCGACCTGGGCCATATTTTTTTAAACTGCCCTTTAAACAACTTTACTTTGCTTAATTTAGCAATAGATTTTTATTTTGTGTGTCTGTGAATTCAGTTAATTTTAAATTGTGTCCCCGCATCATGTTTGTTGTTAACCTTCTCATTTACACTGTCCAGATTCCTGAATCTACTCTGCCTGACTTTGTCTTTGGATGATTACAGACTGAAAATATCCTTCTTTGCCTCTTTCTATGTTTATAGTTTTGCTGATTTTTTTTTGCATTTGCATTTGCGTCTTTAACTCCGTCGCAATGATGCAAAAGAGACACAGACACTCCACATTTCTCTTTGTCAACATGTTAATATCAGTGATGGGCAGGAGTAGCATCATGAAGCACTGAGGCTTTCCCTCTAATTGCGGCAAAAAAATTCAACGCTTCAAGGCTTCAGTCTAAGTACATCTGGTGGCCTATTGAAGCCATAGTAACCTCTGTAAAGAGCAACTGAAGCAGTGATGGTTTCAATCCCACGTCAGCAATAAAAGGTCAATAAGACTATGCAGTCATTTTAATCTGCTAATGTTTTTGAAAATTTATACAAATTTTTTAAATCATCATTATTCATTAAAATCAATTATGTTACAAAACACAGAGAAACTCTGCCAAAGGTACAGCTAAGTTCTGTTAAAATGTGCAAGATATTTTATAAACCCCATCTAAAAAAAACCAGTGAAATAAACAATTAAACCAAATAATAAATGTAAATAGTAGAATAAAAGTGGACAATGTTAGTTCAGATTAATATAGAAAGCTTAAAAAACTGGACTAATTGTCTATACAAACAAGACAAACAGTTCCTTCATGTTGCAGCGTTGGTGTTAATTGTGGCATTTAGATGAACACAGAAACATCTTGTTTTTTTGTCTAATCCTTTAACCAAAATTTTCTAATGAAAACCTTAAGATACACAAAGCTGTATAAACAATGGAAGGCATGTTGAATCAACGAAGTGAAGCGGTGTTGGCATTCAACATTTTGCATGTAATCGGTCCAGTGACAATGGTGATGTACAAGCTCTGACACATTGTTTTAAATGACTTTGCTTCAGGATGTGTGATGCAATCTCCAAAGCCTCAGAATTATTTGCCCGTCATTTATAAATATTCACAACTTTAGTAAACAAGGACCCAGCTAACATGCACATCAAGCATCGTATTTTGTCAGTTAGGCTCTGATTGCATAACTCCTTATGCATGCATGTTTGTTTGGTTTTTTATCATTTCAATATTGGAGTGAATACTGAACAATATTTTTTCTTTTAACCAGAATCTACATGGGGATGTTGGGGCATCGGAGGGGCTCAAATCAAAAGCAGGGAATGAAGTATGCAGCTTCAACACCAGACGCCCACATTGGTGCATGTGCATGTAGCATGAACGTTTGAGGCAGATCATATGAGATGCAACACAGTAGCTGGAGTTGTCTATATACGCAACATAAATACATAGCCTAGCTATAACTTTATCATGGCTGAAAATTAAATACGTGCAGGTCTCTTAACCCAGAAGCCTTCTTACTTATATAACTATTTGACCAAATCCTGTTTGGGTACCATACTAAATAATGATTTTAGAAAGAATAAATCAATTTAAATTGCACCTTTCATAGACACTCATCATTAAGTGCTTTACACAGCAGATAAATTCACAATAGCATAAAATACACAAATAAAATACATACAATATATATAGAAAATGAAAGCCTGGTCTAAAAAAACGCTTGTTGGAATTAAAATGTTTTAAGCGTTTTAAAAACATCCACAAAGTCTAAACTTAGGTGTAGGTCATTCCACAGTCTGGGAGGTGGGAGGAACCCTTAAAAGGTTTGAATTTGATGAGCTCAGACTGTGAGAGCACATGTACGGCTGAAGAAGAACAGCAATGTAAAGAGAAGCCTCAAAGAGCTCTGAATGGTAAGACCAAGAATTTCACATGAATTCTCAACTGGTAACCAATTAAATCCACTGGTGGAAAGCTTCTGTAACAACTAGATTTTTTAAAAATGGTAAAATTAGCCAAAGAAAACAACAGACCAGCACGAAAGTCGTCTGATTGGCTGGTTATGACTGTCAGCAAATGCTCAGTTCACAGATATTTATGGCCTTTATTTATTTTTTTTTAATAGGTAATATTTTGGGTTGATGTCACATGTAGATTTAATAATGTAGTTGTGTTATTTTTATCTACAGTATGTTTAAGGTTTTGCTTATTTTAGTTAAGTTTTTTAAGCAAGCTTTTCTTAAGCTGTCTGTGGAGTCCCTACCTAACATAAAACTGTTCATAAACCTCTATTTTAATGCTTGATAACTTTTATGTGCATTTTATTGAATCAAAGATAATGGTTTGGATTTAAGTGGGTACTTGAAGCCTTAAATGAATTAGTATAAATGTCTGTCGTGTGCGCACACGTACATATAACACGTGAATGCTTGAGTGCATTTATTGCAGATGGGCATCTTGAGAAGGTTTGAAAATTATTTCAATGAAATTTCCAGAAGTGTGCAAAAAGACTGGCTTCTGGTTTTATCTTTAAAACAGAAGCTGCCTTCTTATACTTCGCTAAGTGTTTACTCAAGGGTAAACCTGTGAGCTGTTTCTACCATGTGAAAAATTCCTTCATTAGATGTACCTTGTAGCATGAAGGGATTGTGAAATTGATCGAAAAGCTTCGTCCATTACCTTGCTTTCACTCAATTCAAATACTTTTTTGACGTGGCCATCAAAAACAAACTTTGAAAAGAAATTAAAGGTGTGGGAATAGTAAATTAGTGTTTTATGTGATAATTTTATTATTTTCTTACAATGATTACTAGAAAATACTAGATGTTTTTTCCTACCGTTGCAACCCCAAACCAGACTCTAACCTCACTACTACCGATTTTAATGATAATTTGTCTTTTTAACAAGGTTCTGGAAAAATTTAATAGAGGTTTTGAACCATACTGAAAGCATTTATATGCAAAACCTTCACACGGTTGCTATAGATTAGTGGGAAGTACCTTTTGTATGAGGTATGCTTTGATAATAGGCTCACTGTGATCACAAAGGAACACAAGCTGCCGTCGTGGAAGCTGCCTAAATGTCATTTTACAAATTAAATTTACGATGTTCAAGTACAAAAAAATCCCTCTTTATCAAATGTACACAGCCCAGTCATATGCATGTTAATCAGCTGTTGATAAATCACCACACTGAATAAAGTGACTGTGCTTCGATCAAAGTAGCAGAAGTTGCTAACAATTAGCCTGTGTGTACAAACGTGGACAATATACCTCAGATACTTGGTTTTTTCACATCATTTCTTCCTTAATGTTTGTAGCAACCAAAAATGGTCAATAAAATAATCAATAATAAAATAACAATTTTAGCTCTTTTTATGTAATAAAGCCGATGATTTAATCATATCTACTTTTGATAAGTAAACTGAAAAAATTGAGTCTTACATACTATTGTGTTATTGGCCTCAGTGTGGACACTTAAATTAGTATTTTTTTTAATGCTGGGTCAATAACCAACCAGTAGTATAAGTTTTTACATTATAGGCAAAATATTATAACATTATTGGCTCAAACATTTTATTACTTAGGTTATTATGTTATTGGCTTTTTTTACATTTAAAATGGCAAAAAATTTTAGGTTATTTACTTTTATGTCATTAGTTGTCACAAGGTTTTTTACCAAAACAGGATGTGTAACAAAATTAAACACATTTAATATAACTTCAAATTGATTTTTTTTTTCTTCTCATTGCAGATGTCATTGAATGCTCCCTGGTGTGGTTTCGGCATACATCATTAGCTGGAATGTCACAGTCCTGAGCCTTTGGGGTTGACACCACTGATGAGACAGCCAGCAACCATTGACCATCAGACACTTGCTGATCTTCAGCCTATCAACACATCGTCAGCAGTCATGTCAGCCACATCTGTTCAAAGGCTCAACAGTCTCCAGCTGCTGAACTGAAGACACCAAAGACAGAAAAGGGAAAAAAAAACATAAGGAACCTTCTTGTTGTTTTATTGAACTTGGTCTCTGGTGGATTTTGTCATTCCTGAATCCTCTTGGAATGCTGTGATGCAAAAGCTGGAGGCTTGACACAGTGGATATAATGTAATTTAAATAAAAGGAAAGAACTGCAAAAAGAATCGAACACATTTTTTCCTGCACAATGTCGACTCATAGAAGTTGACATGTTGCTGATCCTACTATGTAGCTACAACGACCTGAGGAAACCTCCCAGAAACTTTTCAACCGAACACTCTGCCATTTTTAACAAGCTGACAACAGCTGGGTGAACAAAGACCCACTGAAACACAACACACAGCGAGGACTTACAAAGTGCTACCAGGTTATTATCAGCCTCTGTGCTTCCTATTTTCCTCTTTAATCTTTGTATTCTGAGTAATCATCTTTTTAATTAATGGCGACGGCAGCGTGAAATCTTCCCTGCCACCCACTTCCCTGCTCTCCTTTTCCGCTGCTGCCAGAGACACCTGAAACCAATTAGCAACAGCAGATATAGATGGGGATTAGACACGGGAAGAGCAGGAGTGATTAGACGCAAACATAAAGGGAGAAAAAGGACACTGAGAACAAAACGAAAGAGAGACCAAGGAGGGGTTAAAGCACAGCCTGTCGGTCATTCTTGGTAATCGATAGGTGGGAGGAGCAGAGGGGCGGACGGCGACAGAGGATATGGCCAGATCAGGGCGGCAACATACTAAGATAATAACTAGCTGTGAGTCAGCAGGTAAAATTGGTTGTAGGAGTTCAAAGTCTTGACTGACGGCTGCTCCAGTTACCCAAGACTCATTGTTATTCCATGTGCAATGCAAGGCAGGGAAGCACAGAGAGAGCTAGAGAAGAAACTCCTGGCCGGTTGCCACAATCACCACCAATTAAAAGATTTTGATAATATGCCCTATTCTTGGTAGTCAGGTGGAAAAGCAGACAGACAGAGAATGAGAAGGGTTGAGCAGGTGCCAATGATACACACCATTATCTTCGTCCATCTCTAACTGAGTTTGTTTCTGCCCCTGTAGTGTGTTCGCTTCTTCTCATCTGCAAACAAAATCAGTCTACTTCAAGAGCTTGAAGTGGTGGAACTTCCTTAAGAGACAACCGAGGAAACAGCACAAAGAAGTGAAGGGAAACAACAAAACACATTTACTGGTGTTCTTTTGGAGCTTCATTTATTCTGGAAGACTTTTTCCCCCTCCCTTATTGTTTTAAACTCCTTTTTCCATTCCTCTCTTAAGACTCTTTGTCTCAGTATGGACCTTTCCTATATAGAAGTCTGCCTGCAGCCTTTACAATCTCCATATCAAACCTGAGATAAAAGCAAAAACGGAAGTGATAGACTGGGGGGAAGCAATCAGCGAGGTATTGAATCGGTGGAGGACTGAGCAGAGACTTTATTTCCTTCCTTGGTATCAGACACCGAAAGGCTCCTGCCATCTGTCCCCAAAGCTTCACTTCCTCTGTTTAAATTTTCTCCTCTCCCCGGGAGCTTATTTGCAGCTCTCCTCCTTGTGGATCATACACGCCATCCTGGACCTCTCCAAGATTAAAGTGGCCTCCGTTATCTGAGAAAGTCCTTTGATATCGGCTCCTGGTGTCGTCATCCTAATTCTGTGAGTAATTCAGACTCCTATGTCTGTTTTTCTTTTCTTTTCTCTCTCTCTCGCTGCAACCTCCTTCTTCAGCAACACACTCTTAATCAGTTAAAATTTTTTCCAGCAGATCCTGTTGAAGTCGACATTGCAATACAGAATAACTAGGTTTTATTGAGATTAAGCAATGTCTGAGGTTGTGCTTTACTTTGACTCATCTGTCTTTTTTTCCCTCCATCCAGTTTTAGAAGTTTGGAGCCAGTATTGTCTGATTTTGCGTAGTAAAACTATATTAAATGCTTAATTACTCCTCATGCCTAAATCACATGGAGAACTGAATAAGACAGCGACATTGAATGCAATGGCATGAGGTACGAATTTATCTGCATGAACACATAGTACAGCCCTTTTAAACATTTAGCATCCATTTTTTAGTTGGTGAGCAGCTTATTATACATGTGGACATTTTGTTAGAGCAGAATAACACACACTCACAAAAAGCTTAAATATGTGGCTGGTTTGCTATTCCTCTCTAATAGACAGTAAATCTCAGGTTGCTTTGCGTGCATTTAAGATTTCTAACATTCCTTGACGACTAGTTTAATGTTTCATTCCAAATGCTTGCTTGTTGGATAGAAATATAAGGAAGTTGTAATATATTTTATTTCCTTTTTTCAATTTTTTTCCATAAGAAATAGATTTGGATATTTTTAAGCCATTTTCCAATAGTACATATGCATTTTCTTTATTAGCAATTCTATTTTTATGCTTTGAAGCTTTTTGTCCACACAAAAAATGTATTTAAGGAAACTGAAAATGGATCCTTACCAGTGATAGCCAGCATAATGCTGTAGACAAAGTAATAACATGTAACACAACAACAGCGAAGATTTGTGTGACTCAGTCTTTCATGTTAAGGAAAAAAAAAATTGATTGATTTTGACTTGATTTTGTCTTATTTTGCAACAAAAGAGCAAGGTAAGAGTCCCGACATAAACTGTGTGAATGTGGCTTATTTTCATGTTTCCTCCTAATTGTCATAACTCATTCCTGAATATCCAGGTCTCATAAAAAATATAGCTACTGCATGCCAAGTTACGGAAGAGTATTAGGGCCACTAAAGAAAAAAAAAAAATAAAATTCTTGGAAAAAAGGCAGAATTCTGACATTAATCTCAGAATTCTGCCTTTAATCTAAGAATTCTGAGAAAAAAAGTCAGTACCAAGTTACGTAACTCAGTATTATGTGTTTTCTTTTTGTATACTATGCAGGGACAAAAACCCTGCCCTGTAGTTCTTCTTCTGTCCACAAATGTTTTAAAAAGTGACGCATTAAAAGGTGCCTGAAGTAACATGTAATTTACATGCATTGCCATGGGATCATAGTTGAATATCTGTGACAGGAAACAACAAAACTTTTTGCTTTATGTTCACACCAATACACCCATGTGCAAAAAATGATCGTGTGATATGTGCTTACAGATATCTCTGAGTAAATATCAGTGTATGTTTGGACAAGGCCTTAGTTCTACAAGCTAATACCTCCAAAAGCATTGGGGGACCCAGTGGATCTGTTATTACAGAAATTATTTCAACCCTGGTTACGTGATTGGCCTTGATCATAAATGTTTCTGCTCACTGTTTCACAAATTACGAGCAGATGAGTGAATGTCCTCCTCAACTACTGACACATTTATGAACTGGCTTCAACTGCAGCCTAATCAAAAGTAATTCCCTGACACATATGTTGCATGTAATATGATAAAGCTAAAACCGTGGCACATGATTAAAGCCTTAAAAAGCTGATTGCTGACATTTTAATTCACACGATACAAACAGAACTGTCTCATTGGTCTTAGTGCATACACTTTATCCACTAAGCTTGTTTTTTTAACTCCACATAAAGCTCAAAATCGCTTACTCACTTCAAGCCATGCTCATTTGGAGCTGCTTCATCTGTAAGGTTCAGTCTGTCCTTTCTCCTTCGTGGTGAGAGGCTTGTGGGCGTGAAAATAATACGGCCCCAGCAGCAGTGTTAACCCTTATCATTGCTCTGCACACATCAAAGCTGGGTAGTGTTTCTTTCCTGAATGACACGTCAATCCCACGGTGTCCCTCACGCTGTCATTCAGCTGGAAAGTTTTGTCATCGTAAGCGACTCAAGTCCCAAAAAGGACATTGTTATGAATCATTTTGAAGAAAAAAATCAAAGGTCTGTCATCAGTTCTGATTAATTTTCCTCCTCCCAGTCGGCACCTGGTTTTAATTAATTTTTATTAAAATCTCACTGCAGATTAATAACTCATCTGAGTGATTACTTTTGTATAGATTTATGATGGCAGGGTCCTCAAGCAGTGTTCCAAACTGCAGTCACCCACAATACAAAGGTTATTTTCACAACTTAGAAACAATTCTGTAACATTCAAATGTTCTAGTTGTTTTGTAAGAGTGTTAACTTGGTTTAAACATTTACACTTCTGTTAACTTTCTTTCCCTCTATGTAGGACGAATGATTTTACAGTTTCACTTTTGTTGATGCAAATGTGGAAGATCAGTGGAGTTTGGTGTTGTTGATTGCTGGTATGCTGCTCACTGTTGCATGAAGCTACTTTGTTGAAACAGAGCAGTTTACAATAAAAGCCTGTAGAGGTTTTGTTTGCAGGTGTGTGCTAGTTTTGTTTTCTGAAAGATTTAACTTCTCAATGTTGCACACACCATCATTATTTCAGTAATGGGTTTTCATTGGAACACAGCAGATATTTTGTTGGAGTTGGTGTGTTATTTTACTTCCTAAAAGCGCTGGAAGATGTCTGATAAATAAAACTAAGTCAGACTCACACTACTTTAAATGATGGGAAACAATAGTAGGAATATTTTACAAAGATTGTCTGTCAAGGTTTGAACAATAAAAAATATATTATTTTGTTCAGTCAAGAGTGTTTAATGATTCTTTAAATCCGCTAAATGTTTTGTAGCACATTAACAGATATTGAGTGTTTGTTGTCATTTATTCTGTCATGTGTGGCGGGTGGTGGTGAGGACCGAAACGCAGGCAGTACCAGGCAGGAGGCAAAATGGTGCAGCTGAACAAGTTTATTTCCTCAAACTAGGGATCCACACACAACAGGGAGTAAACCAAATAATCATAAACACCAACAAGGATCTGACCACGAAAACTGAAAACCAAGGGACATATATACAGAGGGAAACCAATCGGGAACAGG
>JBAMHW010000019.1:21985498-22022441 GCA_037177495.1 Rhadinocentrus ornatus | reverse complement strand
TGTTGGTCTGCCTGTACAGGGCGATACTGCTCAGGCTTCGTGGCAACCCCAGCCACCTGCGGAGAAACCTGCTGACCATCATCTCGAAGCATTCCACCATTTAAATGGGGACTTCGTAGACCAAGAGGGGCCAAAGGATCCGAGAAAGGATAACATGCTGGTATATCCGGCTTTGAACTTGCCAGGGAGGCCAGTTCATTAAAAATCAACTTCAGATTTACCTGAACTCGTCTCTGTGTGGCCATGGCCTAAATTTTAATCACACTGGCTCTGAACAGTAACATCCTGTGCTTTTTGTGGGACCCCCTTGTGGGGCTTTCGGCACCCCAGATTGGAAATCACTGCTTTAGGAAATGTTACCAACGCTAGCAACACTACACATTTCAAGACAGATTTCATGGATTAACGTAACAATTGCTCTTGATATTTGTGGCCCTTATATATTTCCATTTCCATGTGTTGTCATCCTTTGGTCCGTCTGGTGGGATTCTCTTCGGCCCCCCTCTCGGGAATCCCTGGGGGTATTGCTTCTGTAGGTCGATCTGACAAATAGAAACGTTTTTCACCCTGATGTAAATCTGCTGAGTTTCAGCAGACCTGCAGATTCTGGTAGTTTATTCCACATGTGAGAAGCATAAAAGCTGAACCCTGCCTCTCCATGTTTAGTTCTGACTCTGGGAACAGAAAGTAGATTTGACCTTGAGGGATCTGTTTGGTTTTATAATGAACCAGAAGATCCTGAACCCTAAACCATTCAGTGCTTTGGAAACTAACTGCAGTTTTTTGAGTTAATTCTTTGACAAACAGAAAGCCAGTGTAAAGATCAACTCATGCTGTGGTTACAACACTGGTTAGCACAGTAACAACACATATCTGACCTGTAATTTACAAGAGAATATGTCACTTTCATGTAGAGTTAATTTAGTATCTATGTCTCTATTTTTATGATACTGCTATTTGGAGGCAAGTTTACGGTTTAGGCTTCATCTTTTGCTTATGTTTTTACTGAACTTTAATTGTTTTCAAACTGTTGACTAAACTGTCTCAGATTGGGTATGAAATGTGTAACCACCCACTTATAAAGCCATGGTGGGGTCTATTGTAAATTTAAAAAGATGTTCTTGGTCAACCTCTCTACAACTTTTAAGACATTATAAATCAGACCACGGAGCAATATTTGAGTAAAGCCTTGCTGCAAATTAAATCGGGTCTCCCCCTCAAGGAACTATTTTGAATATTTGGATGCCTTTTCAAGTGCAAATGTATGTTGGCGAAAACTAGTGAAGGAAGTGCAGTCTGGTGGGGCTGTGAAGCTCAGATGAAGGCTGAAATGTCTTGGCAGCTGTTTTCCTGATTTTCTCACTTGACTTTATGCTTTTTTCTTTACCCATGACAAGAGAGGGGTGTGCTTTGGAGAAAGCCCAGCCTGAACTGACTGAACACTTTCAGGCTCCTTCTCTGTAGTGTTCACCCTGATAGATCAAAAGATAAAATCCTACAAAGTGTGAACTCACACAAAACTATCCACTGTCATGACTTATTTTTGGCCATCTTTCCACTAGGTGTTAAAGGTCTGATTTACAGCTGGTGACTGAACGTGGTGGAGACTCAGCAAACTGCAATGAAGTTAGTTAAAAATTATTGTTGGTATACAGAGCCTATAATTTTAGCAGACCGTGCATTTTTGGCAGCTGTTTGCCTCTGTTTGATCGTGAATATTCTTCATTCAACTGCTCTCTCAACTACTTGATATAATGTCATTAATTTAATCAGGAGATTAATTGTGATTACGAGCATAAATCTAATGTTTCTCTTTGTACCATGATACAATCAATATTCATACTAAATTAATCCAATATGTTAATCTATAATTTAACACATTGAAGTTATTTTAGACATCTTAATAATTAATCTATTTCACCATTTAGAAAACAAGATGATAGCAAAGATTAGCAAATTTCTGTGCAGTTAGCTTCAACAAGTTTAGCAATTAGCTTCAGTTAGCTTGATTATTTTTCTTCTCTTTCATAGCCTGATGAAGCTACCTTTCATTATCATTACTCACTTACTTATCATTGAAAAAAAAATGTTGATAAAACAAACAAAAAAACACCTTTATTATTATCTGTTCAATGTATTTCTCTTACATAGTTATCCAAATTTTTATTAGGCCAGACCTAAAAAGAAAAAAACTAAACAAAAACTAAACACAGAAGCTTCTTGTATGACCACAATTGCACAAAGGTATCCAAGTCCTAAACAGACGTATAGAAATTAAATTCCAAAACAAATTTTTGACTTTACCATGTTTAGACAAAGAGAATTTGCCTCAACTATAAGGGACTTGTCCACCGTTCTCCTCCCACTCACATATTTTGCCATTTTAGCTTGTTCTATGAGGAAATTTAATAACTTACACTTGAGTATCTCTCACTAAACATAACAAAAACCACAAATGAAGACCAACTAAGAAAAGGATTCTCTGAACATGATAAAAACCTTTTTCAAAAGACCAAACAACTGTGTTAACCGTGCACACTCCACAAAACAATGAGAAAGCGTTTCATTCTGACCACAAATTGGTAATTTATCTTCCACACTGGCATTAATAACAGAGATAAAAGAGTTCACGGAAATAGTTCCATGTAAAATTCTTCACTGCAAGTTTGCATCTTTGCCATAGGAGGTTTATTCAAAGACATCCACACCAGCCTGAAATCAGAGAGCAAAGGAAAATAAGACTACCATGGTGTATTTGCTCAATCATTCAGTTTTTTTGTTCAGTCTTAATCATCAGTTTATAAAAAAGCTTTCTTGAGACACCGTCAAACAGTGCACCATCAGAGGTCACCAAGATTCCAGTACAAGTTCTAAAATCAGGAAACAGTTTGATGGCAGGAAACAGATCAGTGATGACAGGATGGCAAGCACCCATGCAAGGGTCATTCAGCAGTATACAAAGATGCATAAGGATCTGAGCGCCACACGAGTTGCCATTCATTCAGGATCTTCCAACTCAGGTCTGGTAAGTGCTACCACTAGTCCCAATGTACAAAGTGCTGGGTTTTTACTTAAATTTCTGTGTCAGCGCACTAAGCACTTAAATGTAGTATTCGAAGTATAGAAGTGTGCGGATTGGGACACACCCAAAGTCAGGCCAAGGCTACTTATCTCCTGCAGAACACAGGAAAAGGGCCTTTATACCAGGTCTATGGGTCCAGTAAGAAATCTCTGCTAAACTTAAGCAGGAAAGCTACACCCCTGCTGGTGAAATGAACTAGCCCAATGCCCAATGTAGTCTATCTTAAAAGAAATCAACCAAGACAAGAAGATGAGACTGGAGAGAAGCTGGAAGATCAACAAATATCAGTCTGTACCACAGAGCAGATGAAACCAGATTGTCAATAACCAGGATGTGCCATCCATAAGACATTTTAGGTAAAAGCCATTTCCATTTCCCCAAATGACCTTTGACATCATCTGAAATGCATTCCCATTTTTTCTGAAATAACTGGCCATTCCCTAAAAAAAAAAAATACCAGATACTTCAGCCCACCTGTTTTCCCAGACAAGCCCTCCAGGTTCAGACTGAGCCGACCTCTCAGCTTCTCTCGCACAAAGATAGTTTCACTTTTTGACCAATTCACTCTTGCAGCTGGAATATATCCATACTATTCCAGATTATTTACTAATATTTCAGTATCTATATGCTTGTTCACCATAACAATGACATCGTCAGCATATGCAGACAGTTTTAATGGAGCCTGGGAACACCACACCAGATAGCTCCATCCTCATTTTGTGAAGCAGTGGTTCAATAGCTATATAACGTGCCTGACAGAAAACATCCCTGCCACCCATTTCTTGGTGCAGTAGAGTGAATATGTTGGATAAAGACATCCCAGAAAACAGTTGACATCTGCAGAATTGTTTCCAGGTGATGTGGTTGGGGCTGACTGAGGTTTAGATATGAAGGACAGTTTGGGCTTTATGTGTGTGTTAAGTAAAGATGGCAGCATTTACAACATGACAGTATGATGTGTTTGTCAATTTGTATTAATCTACAAATTTTTCAGCATGTGAAGAATAATAACCAAGTGAAATTCAAATTATTATTCTCTGAAGCAAAAAATATTCCACTGACATTGATTCATTTTGTTTAAGTAATAAGCAACCCCCAAAATTTAACATTACCAACTTAGAAAACAGGAAAAGCTTAAAATAAATTCTAATTTAAGGAGTGAAAATAACAAATTAAAATATTTTTTCCACAAATATAAAATTAGCTGATTACTCTGTTGACATCAAGGGTGGTAGTTTAATTTTTCAATAATAAAATAACTGTTAACATTTAGCAGTTCAACCTTGTCTTATTTTTCCCTTCACAATCATTACATTAGCCTCCAGCTGTCAAGCAGGAAACACCATGTGCCATTTGGTGTTCATTTGCCTGCAGCGGGAACCTCTAACCCTCTGAGGTGCAGGTGTACTGATCTACCTCCTGATTTGCCCAGGATCAGGTGGTGGGGAGACTGAAAGGAGGAGAAGACATGTGGATGCACAGATGGAAAGCCGGAGAGGGTTGAAGGAGGTGGAGGGACATAGTTATTTTTACCTCTGTGAATCTCATACATTGGATGTTGGTGGTTAATATATGGGTGACTGGTGGCACTCAAAAAGCCAGAGTACGACTGAGTGAGGAGGGGGGAAGCAGTGAAGGAAAGGAAGGAGGTGGCAGGCAATAGATCAAACGCACTGAGATGAGCAGCATGCTGGGCAAGCTATCTTCGCCCCCTCCTCCTTCCTCTACAAGTCTTTCCCGGAGGTCATTTTGGGCCTGAGAAATAACAACCACAGCGAGCTGCATGTCCACATCCTAATTGTCTGTCGCTGCACTTCATTGGTCAAGAAAAACGCAACTTAATCAGCTTGTTCATGCACACACTCCCCAAAGAGCAGCAGTCATGGATAAAGACAAAGCTGCTGGAGCTTTTGTAAGCCTTTTTTTGGTAACAAAAGCATGTGCATGTGGATTTGCAGCATAGTGTGAATGCTGCATGAAAACAACCACCCTTTGGTACTTAACAGGTAATAGCAAAGTTATGTCACTAAATAAAAGTGAAATATGATAAAAAAAAATATATATACATACATAAAATAATTTCATGTTAAACTATATATATATATAGTTTAACATGAAATTATTTTTATTTATTTTATTTTACTTTTTTTTATGAAGTGTTGGTAAATTAACATGAAGCTCTTTACATTTTCATTTTTATATGTTGATAACACTGTTGATAAGCTTTATAAAGTCTCTGATTAAAGCTGACTTGCAGCTAAGACATAAAATGAAGTTGTACCCAGAACCATTAATTACATAGATTGCAAATCAAATTTTTGGAATTTAAGGATTTCACTGGCTTCGTTTTCTATTTGACCTGGCGCTATTGCTATAGTAATTTTGTCTCTTGGCCTTTTCAGCAAAAAAACAAAACAAAACAAATACAACAATTAAGTCCTATGTTTTGCCTGCAAAATGTCCTGTTGGACCATTCACCTTAGGTCACTGTGTATTTTAACTTTTAGTTACAGAGATACTATTTGAATGATATTCAACACTGGAACACTTAAAGATAGCCTCTTGTCTATTTCCAAGGATTTGTGCATGCTCAAGGATCATCCCTGCTATCCCACTTCTCAGTCAAATGTGTAACTCGCTGACCAACAGATACAGTCATGACAACAGTTGCATTTATTTTCCTTTCATATTTTACCTACTGGATATAGGAAAATGATGGTCTTAGTATTGGTTGACTGAACCTAACTCAGTATTTCAAGAGAGATCCACTGAAAAAGCATTGTTACAGTGAATGCTTTTCATCTAAACACAGGCACATACTGTACCTAGTGAAACCCTGAAAAGTCTCGACATTCCCCTACATGAAAGGTGGTAACATTATATGGGGCAACAAAAAAGAGACGTTTGCTCATAAGCATGTTTCATCTCTCATTTCAGAGCATTGTGCCGAGACAAAATGACAACATTTACAGACTTAGTTCTTAGTGACATCGTGCTGACAGTGCTGTAGTTAGAATCAGTAGTGGATGTGGTAGATGTCCAAAAAGTGCTCCTCCTTTGCTTGGCTGGTTTGCTGACAGAAAGTTTAGGAATAGCCTGTTTAGTGTCTTGCTCAATCATATTTAAGCATGTAGTAAGGGATGGTATACAGCAACAAACCCTGTAAATGCTGATCATCCAGGTTAATCATCTTAGCTACAGCAGATGCTGATGGTAGTCAACATCATGCTGTGGGTGGAGGTGAAAGTCATACCTATTACCCGGCCATGCTGGTGTTTGTTGGAATTATTTTAAAACCAAATTTATCAAGGGACAGGGTCAACAGGTGTAGCAGGACTAACACACAACCATACACACATATACATTCATAAACTGTACATTGGTGCCAATGTATGCAGAGGTAAGTTGGGGAAAAAAAGTAAAATTAATGGAAATTGCACAAAAACTATTGCATTTAAAAAAACACAGTCTTGCATTTTGTGGTTTTGAGCTCAATATTCAGTATTCAGTGTGGTGGCTATGGGGTGAAAACAGGAATCTTTTTCAGGAGTTTTCATGGATCAGTATCTCTTACCAGATGGCAAGAGACCAAAAAGGTTATGAGCGCGGTGAAATGTAAGACACAAGCATTCTATGTGGAAAGTTGATCTTCCTGAGTGATCTCAGGAAGTGCAATTGCTTCTGTGTTCTAATTTAAATGGTCTAACATTTAATGGGTCCCCACAAAGACATAAGTATGTGCATCAACACACAATTAATAAAAAGCTCTCCAGTCTCAAACGAAATTTCTAGCAAGCGGGTATTCTTTCTAAGTCTGGTCGTCACAACAACAAGCCTGAGCCTCCTGCAGCCAATGGGTCACCAGCCAATCACAGAACATTGATTATCTGCCAACATCTTGCTTCTCATAGCCCCACACTCGCATATTGGCTTAGGACACACAACTAGTGAATAAAAGTGAAGATCCATTTCAGTCACTTCAGCAGGTGTGTGTTTGTGTGTTTGTATATCTGCATGTGTCACGACACTAAGTTTGCAGTCGCTGACTTAAATGTTTATCATTAGAAGTGAAATGAAAATTTATTTTAGTAAATCATTTGCTTGTATTTTCAATCCGCATTAACGAGGAAATAGTAACCCTTTTAAAATTCTGTTTTCTTATACTGTCCTGGGCTAAATCGATGCAGCTCAGGTTAGCAAAAATAACATCACACACATTCATTAAACCCATAGCCCAGTGGACATAAACCAAACTCTGACTCTGGGGTGGACATAAATTACAGGGTATTTTTTTTCTCCCTGTCAAATACATCTCCCTTTCTTTGGGTTGAGTAAAACTTACTGACTTAATTTTTTTTTTTTTTTTTTTTTTAAAAAGAAGAAAATCCCAAAGTTTCACTTTGATAAAATAGATGATTTATCAGTGCATCTGATTTGGTGATAACTAAATTCACAAATAAACTTTCTGACAGCAAGTTTTTGATATTACCCTCTGAAATGTCTGAAAATAGCAACGTAAGACTTGTAGGCATACATGTGTAGATGTGACTGATTTTTAGTGAAGTCCAGTCATCATATCAATTTTAACTAAGATGTGATGTGACTTGCACACCCTTTTACTGTAGTAACACCCAGAATTGAATCTGGCAGCATGTCACGTCCTGTTGATGGCGCTGTATGCTACATAGATACTTAAACTAAAGTTAAAACATTATGTGAGACTGTAAGATTGAACTACCAGAAATCCTATGCCATTGGTTTGAGTTCAAATCATGAGCTTATTTTCAGAAGTTTCCCTTAGGTGGGGAGAGGCCTCATGTTCTGAGGCCACAATGCATATGCAGTTAGCTGCCAGGTGAAGCATCTGGTATTGTTTGTTTAGAAAAACAGACTACCCTCCTACACAACCATAGAGCAGTGGAATAGACAATTAAACAAACAGTGTCAGTTTGTTGTTTGCAGCAGAAACTGATCTCTGGGTTTTTAGCAGCTGTGTTGTGGATGTGTTCTGATCATGTGGAAAGTGTAGACGCTGAAAGCGAGCTAATGTGGCTTCTGGATTCCCATCAGGTGGCTCGAGTTATAAATGTCTCCGCTGTCAGCTGTTCTGGGTGAGAGCCTCCAGCAAATGACATAAAGCTGCTGATGCTCTTGCACCCTGTTGATCTGTGCAACAGATTTTGATGCTGATGGAAATATATTAGTTCCATTTTTGGATAATTTTGTATGCGTTGCTCTTGTCAGGAAGCTAAGGTTAGGTGAAGCATTGGAGTTTTACTGGGGATTCAGGTCTCATCTTTCCACCATTTCATTTTAGATCAAGAGGATCATGAAAACTGCTGTAAATATCTGATTATTTATTTATTTTTAACTATCCAATTAAAGGGGAACATTAGTTTATAATTTTGAAGTGCCTAAGGAGGTCAGGTCTCATAAAATAAAGCAGCAAAGATGTGAACTTTGAGGAAATTAAATCTATTACTACAATGAAAAAAACACCAAGACTAAACAAAAAAGAAAGTAATTAACACAGAATCTGAATATGATTTAGATGATTGATGTGTAGGGTGTCTCTCAGCAACAGAGAGTAAGGTCAACAGCGCAGCAGCTTAAACAATTTGCTTTTTATTGTGGCTGGAAAGGGAAAGTAAAGATAAAAGTGATCCAGGTGAAGAGAGTTCCCCATAAACTGCAGGATACCTCAGAACTTACTTTGGTTCTCCTACCTTTCTAGACTTTAATGACCAACAAGTGTTATTTTGACTGCGCATACATAATAGCTATTTAGAGGTTTACATAGATGTTTGGTCATTACCTTTATATTTACCTTCAGGTATTTCATGGTCCATGGTTCATGGTTTCGATGATTAATTGTTCTACTCTGGTTTATTGTTGTACACGCAGAAATGTGGGACAGATATGAGCGACATGGAACGGCACCTGCCTGCAAGCAGTTTTGTGCTGCTTTTAGTTAATAACATGTACCAGTGATTATTTCAATGGCTGTCTTCTAAAAATAAAAATAAAAATCATAAAGGCTATATGCATAGACATAGTCCTGTCTGCTTTAGGGGTGCAACGTCAACGATATCACAATGTCCTCCAAGATTTACTTAATCTCTCCAATGAAGTACAACTTAATTCCATTTGGTCAAAAAGAGACTTCTCTGACCACAGCATGCACAGTTTCTCCATGCGACAAATATGGTTTGCAGTCGACGTTTTCATCACAAAACCGTTCCACGTTTTTACGATTAAAATATCACGTTATAACGTGATGAGGTCCTATTTATTTTTATTTCAATGAATGTGGTTCCTGCTCTGGTGTATGGCAATGGTGGGCGTGCCTGTTTTCCTGGCAACTGGATCTTCACCTGCACCTGATTCTGCAATATTGTGGATATAAGACCAACTTAGCCTTCCAGTCATCGCCAGATTGTTTCAAGATTTTGTGACCGCCTAGTCTTTCTCTACCTAACTGACTCTTTTTTTTTTTTTTGCTCTGCTCTAACCAGAGATCCTGCCTGCCTGATTGCCTGTCAGCCTGCCCGTCTGCCTGACGGTCACATCCTCCTCTAGTCATTTATTCGTTGATTCCCCAAATAAACACTTTACTCATTTCCATTCCAGTGTCTGCACTTGAAACCTGTTTTCCACCTTGAACACGCAACAGTAAAAGCTCAGAGGTTCCAAAAAAATAAGTAATATCTACTGTAAGATTTAAAATATGTTATCTTATTTGTATTGAATTTAAATCATTTTGTTGTCAAAGGAGCATGACGTTTCTTTTAGGGTTATATTATGTTTAATGAAGACAGCAGAAATAGGAACTAGATAGAAAAAAAATATTATGCATATGCTGTTTTTGTTTATGCCTTCTAAGTCACACGGAAATGTGAATCAAAGAGAACATAATTATTGTCATTGCCAAATATTATATTAACGATTATCTGGATTCTACTGAACAAGACTACCAATCATGTAAACAATATTTTTTGCTTATCACTCAAAATAATTCATTGCCTTGTTCAAATTATTATCAGTTGACAGCTTTAAAATAGTAAATAGGTTTTAAAGAACTGAAAATATGTAACTATTTTTGTATTAATAAGCTTCTTGTAAAGCAAAAAGCAAAAAATAAAATAAAAATATACAGTGATACCTCGATATACGAGTGCATTAACATACGAATTTTTCGAGATACGAGCTGTAATACGAACAAATCTTTGCGATTCGAGCATCCGATCCAACGCCACCAAAACAAAGATCCCCAAATACCACATGTGAGATACGAACATCGAGCCGATGCTGCCGCACAAAGACCCACAACAACGTGTGCTCTGTTTCCCCACCTCAACTTCCCGCGTCTCCTATTACCCATTCATATTCAAAACACATAAACAAAACAACTGGAGTGGAATTTTGTGAGCTGGAACGGATTAATTGGATTTCAATAAATTTAAATTGGGAAAATTGCTTTAAATTACGAGCAAATTGAGATGCGAGCAAGGTCACGGAACGAATTAAACTCGTATATATATATATTTATATATATATATATATATATATATATAGATCAAGTTCCATGTTAACATAGGAGTACTTTGAAACCACCTTAACAACTCTCATCCCCATTCAACTTTAAAGTTTGAGGATCCCAGAATTGCCCCCTAAAACTGCACTGCCACCTTCATCTTCCTTTTAAGGATGCTCCACGGGTTCTCAATTGCTCAGGAGAGTTTTTCCTCCCATTACTTTTTCTGACTGAGTCTCAGCTCCATAGTAGCCAAAGATTCAAAAGTACGTTTTACAGGATGGAGCATGAAAATTATTTTACTATGGAATGCATTGTCCTACTTTGTCATGGCTGGAAATGGTCATTAAGAAACTTCACAAATTTTCCAGAGGTTATTCTAACAGCCTTAGCCCTAAAGGGGTTTCGCATCTCTCTCCCTAATTATTCCAGCTCAAAACATCACTCCACCTTGCTGATATTACAGCATTGGTGGGGTGTGGTGGCCATTAGTCAACTATCTAGAATAGAGACTTTAATAATTTCGAAACTGACTTGCCTAATAATCTGAAACAACTGCCTTAAATGGTTTCTATTGAAATAAGCTCACTTGCTAAACAAACTATTAAACCTGTCCTTGTTAACAGTGATCTTAACAGACAAGAGAAAACAATGCATGCAAAAAAATGATAATAATAAGAATAAAAAAAATAAATAAATAAACAAAACAAACAATAAAAAAACTAAGCTAAAATTCAAATGTTTAATTACAAGAAATCCTACATGCAGAAAAATTTGGGAACAGCGTGTAGCCATTCAGGTCAACGAATAATTAATTAATTTCGGGAATTTCTGCAAAAACATGTTTATGTGTGTGATTCTTTTCTTTCTTTTAAGTAGTTATCTTACCCTCTAGGTGGATGCTGTATCAAAGCTCCAGACACAGCTGTCATCACAGTTGCATCATGACCGGCATTTGCAACGAAAAGATCGGCATATAGATGAGTTTCATTTCTCTGCGTCGAATTTGGTTTGAAATGCTGTAGGTTATCTGCTGGTTTCTTTTAGAAAACTATGGAGCTTTTTTTTTTACAAATGCTGGTAGAAGACCTCGGGGAAGGGTCTCATTTTTTCCAGTGGTGGTCAATTCTTTGAAGTCCTCCATATTGGTGGATCATAAATAAACATAAGGATACATGTTTGGGGAGCAGGAGGCCTAGTGTGTGTGAGGGAGCATGCAAATTAATGTTATGAGTTTATGATAAGTGAGTCTATATGAACCAGTGTGTGTGACCATGAATGTTTCTTGTTCATTTCAAAAGAGCAGCTGAATTTCTCTGTTACAGGATGGTGAAGGCTTCTATCTCAACTCTTTGATCTCCATTTAATTAATTAAAGAAAAAAATAATAATCTCCAAATTGATTAGATATTGTGAGGGGTCATAGAAAGCTCAGAACAGCTCATCATCCCAAAACTAATTGTGTTCTGTTTCTCCAGTAAAGACAATTACCAAATAAGATAAGAGTAAAATGGTAACCTTGCATTTGATATAGAAGAGTGAACAGAAGAAGAGAAGGATGCATGGCAGAGAGGCAGCATAAAACTGACAATATTTAAATTACAGCTCTCCATGACTAGTATTGTCTCTTATACAGGTTGACATACTGTATACTTACCCAAGGGTGTGATCTGCATAGGTGTCTAAAGTAATCTGGATCAGTTTTGTCTAGCATCCCTCTAACATGCCCCCTCACCTGACCCCCACTGACTTCATCTGCCTCTATGCCATCCTGAGTTAATGAAAAAGTATATAGGTTGAAAGAAGAAACCAGATTCATTGGCTTCACCTTAAGGATTTAAAGCTATAGGCCACTGTTGTTATGAATGATCATAAATATTTGAAAGTGGAAAGGAAGGGCAGAGGACTGGTTTTGCCTGGGCAAGGTCACATAGAGATTTAACTCGAAATTTTCAATCAGTTCTTAGATACACCTTATGATGCCCCTGGACACATTATCAGTGATGTAACCTGGGATCACAGGGGGTTTCGGGTCTTTCAACAATCAGACCCCCTCCAGGCGACCCAGCCAGGGCTGATCAGGCCCTAATAATCTTTTTTTTTAAGGAGCCAACAAGTTATATGTAAAATAACTACTGATCCTGTATCGGTTGACATCTTTAAATGATTCTAAAACATTATTTCCTTTATTCATTTATTTATTGTACTTTAGGTTTGAAGGTGAAGTTGATTTATGTAGCACATATAAAACAGCACAAGGTACTCAAGGTGAAGCACAGATCTGCAGATTTAATGCAGATTATATTATAAAAACTATTAAAAAATTTTTAAAAATTACAAACTATAGTAAAAACTAATAACAGGTACACCGTAGTACAGTGAATAGCATCTCAATAAAAGTCACACACTTGCATTACAAACCTGTGTAAACAGGTGTATCTTTAAAAGAGATTTAAAATGCTCAGTCGACTGGACACGTGATTCGATGTGGTAGATTGATCCAGAGCCTTGGACCTGCTACAGAAAAGGCTTTGTCAGATTCTTGGTACATCTAAAAACAGTTGATTTTGGGAGTGTCTTTCTCTGGCCAGGATGTGAACAGTCAAAAGCTCTGAAAGATTAGTATATCTTTTTATTGTAAGAACAGAATTCTTACAAAACAAAGATAACTTTACACATAGTAATACATTCAGAAAGAATATAAATCATTATTTGTTACTTTTCATTGTAACTGGTGTTAGACCAAAAAAAAAAAAAATTACTAACTAAAAATTGAGCAAGGAACAAGGTTAGTCAAATAGATCTGATACCGTGTATTTGAATCATAAACACGTGTGTGTAGAGACTGCACATGTAATATGTGTTTCATATTGGAGACGGATTATAAGCAGTGAATCAGACTGAATTAAAAACACGGAAGGTTTACATTTCTCAGCCTATTTGTTGTTGTTTTTTTATTACTAAAGGACTTATTATCTATGTGGTAGACTTAAATAGACAAATTATGGCCTCTACCAGCTTATAACTTAAATGAGCAACACAACTAATGCTTGAAAATGAAGCATGTGGTGTATCAGGGGGTCATGGCAAGATAATTACCTGCATTATCTACTGTCACAAGAAATAATAAAACCTCATTTATCAAGCAAGGATCAATGTTAACTTTTCTTCATAACGACTCTTGACCTCCATCTATAATGTATACTGGATAATTTGATGCACTTTGATTGTATAGACAGTTTTAAACATACTGGAAAAATCTATGTGGTGCTAAACAAGAAATAGAAAAATAATGGAAACAATCACTAGCGGTCAGTGTGCTTCCTCAAGTTTCTCATATGTTTAAAGTGGAAATAACATATGACATATAGAAAATAGATTATTAGCAAGAAAAGAAGTTGAACAATTTACACAAAATTAAGTAAAAAGAGCAACGAGTAATGTCTGAAATGGGTCCCAGCTGTTTTGATAATTGTACTGGAGAAACAGGCTGGAGGTGGATAGGGGGAAGGCTGCTAAGAATATCAAAAGTAGAATGACAGAGAAGAAATAATTGTTAGGGAGCAATAATCAGACATCAGACAACCACTAAGCAGCAGTGACAATGAGAATGAATATTGTTCAATAGTAGTAAAAGCATGAGGGATGAAGTCTAGCAAGAATATTTCACACTTCCAGGAATCAAGGCAGACATGAGAGGACAGACCTATAATAAACTCACATAAAAGCTTCATATATTTCATGTAAAGTTGTAAAACTTCTTCAAGTACAATGTATTAGAATATATAGCAACAATACAACATATATAGCAACAAGAAGTTACAAGTTAAATGATCATTTATGGGTCAAATACAGTGTTCCTACACTGTGGGAAAGGTTGCATAATGGCTGGTGTAAAGAACAAAAATAAAGCATAAATCATGAAATTTATCAAATAATTTTAAAAGTCTAAGGAAATGAGTGGTAGTGTAACTGAAGTTGCTGCTTTTTAAGCAACATCTTTGCTACCAGGTTGCTACCTCCCCTTTTTGCCCTCATAACTGCTTCTTCATGACATAGATTTAACAAGGTGTTGGAAACGTTCCTCGTAGATTTTGCTCCATATTAACATATTATCACATAGTTGTTACAGATTTGTCGGCTGCAAATCATCTATTTGACCACTTCCCAAAGACGCTCTATTATATTGAGATTTGGTGACTGTGGAGGCCATTGGAGTACAGAAAAATCATTGTCATGTTAAAGATACGGTTTAGGGATGGATTGAGATGATTTCAGCTTTGTGGCACGGGGCATTATCCTGCTGGAAGCAGCCGTTACAAGATCACTGAATATTTTCTCTTTTTCAGACCATTTTCTGTAAACCCTAGAGATGATTGTGTGTGAAAATCCCAGTAGATCAGCAGTTTCTACAATACTCAGAGCAGCCTGTCTGGCACCAACAACCATGCCACATTCAAAGTCAGTTAAATAAATCCCTTTTTCTTCCTCATTCTGATGCTTAGTTTGAGCTTCAGCAATTCATCTTGACCATGTCTTTATGCCTAAACGTACTGAGGTCCTGTAAAGTGATCGGCTAATTAGCTATTTATGTTAACAAGCAATTGAACAAGTGTACCTATTAAAGTCATTGAGTTTATCTGTTTCTTTCTGTAAGCCTAATAATGGACTGAAACTGTCAAATAGTCTATTGAAATTCTTAGCTAATGACAGATAGGGTGGGCTTAAGCTATCCAAAACCTTGAACAGCATGAAGTGAGTCTAGCAATGCATGAATTGGATGTTATCAGTTTTGACTTTACATGTAAACATATATAACATTAAATGATAAGAGTATGCCATAGAAGACAGAGGAAGAAATAACCTTGGTCAACCTGCAGGTTGTTTTACATTCATGTACAGGTGAATTTTGGTTAAATACTAAAAAACTATCAGGAAGGTAACAGGTCCGTTTGTTGCAGTAATAAGCAAAATATCAAACGGCATTTGCATTGTGTGGAACATTTTAAAATTTAATTCAGATTCTTCTGCTTCCTTGCAGTAGAAATGTAAAGTGTTAGCAACAGAGCACATTTTGTTCTGGCTTTGCAGGCAGTTCAACAGTCATGTTAGTTTTTATGTTACCTGAAGTAAGACTAGCATAACTGCACTCAGATGATTTCTTCAGATTTGACACCAGTAATGGCAGGCAGCTCAAGTGTTGTTTTTCCCTTCCTGTTGGCAGCAAATTGTTTTCCTGTAATAGACAGCGAAGCAAACCATATCTGCTGGCCTTGGAGCTTATTTCCACAGCCACCTTTTTCACATGCGATTGAAACAAAAAATGAAGTATAGTTCCTGTCAGTTTTCATTTTTAACCCTGAAGTGCAGGATTTCAGTGGCAACTCCAAACAAGAAATTTTGTCAGCCTTTATTTGCTCTCAACTTATCTGTCCTAGAGATTCATCAGCAGACCTTAATGAATGCTTCTTGTTAAAGCCTGGTTTATTTGGGAAATGCAGTTCATGTTGTGGTGCTCACCTTCAAGAGTTGGAGTCTTGTAATCATATAACACTGACTCACCGCCAATCAATGCTGTACAAGAGCATGGTGGCCTTCAGCCTTCATACTCGGTACTTGAGACCAGTTCATCCATGTTATGTGAAGATCAATGTATCAGCAGACACCTAAGGGGGAAGAATCGATTCCGTAAATGCAAGATTTTTACTGTGGTTTAATGTCACCCCGCCCATTGCCGTTAACGGTCTGTGTGAGCTGAGGTCTTGGGCTGTGAGATCACCAACCGTGCACACTTAGTGCTATAATTCTTCTCTGTCTTCGCATCTCTAAACTGATTAATGTTAACAACTGATGGAGAATGGGGTGATTAAAGCAGCGCTGGAGTTTCTAATTTGATGTTTCCATTAAATCAACTGCCAAAAACCAAATGCATTTGTTGTTTATTCCAGTATAAATCTGTATTATGATTTGACTTCCTTCATAAATTTGACTTAGATAGATCTTTTTCAATAACCTTAAGCTGTTCCAACAAACTCAGCTTAAATCATTTAAACTCAGTATGAAATTTTAGCGGAGAGCTCATGTTTCTAAAGTAAAAAAATAAATATTCCATTTGACAGAAGGATCCAGCCATAGAAAAACACTAAGTATTGGTTTGAAGATATAACTGTGTGTAAACATCTGATAGTGCCAACACTCATCATGCAAAAACTTCCTCAAATTTAAAGACATACAAGGACATAAAAAGTGGTGAGTAAAAGTACATCTGCTTAACAGAGTTGTTTGAGCAGTGAATAATGGGTGACTTAGTGTATTGAGCTTTCTTTTTGCATTTTTCCGATTAATTTAAATGTGGAAAATCTCGAGGTATTACTGTATATATATATATATATAAAATGGAATGCAATGCTTTTTAAAGCATCCGGAATATGGGAAATTTCATTGTACAAATATCAAATTTCAACCACATGAACACTTCCTATGTACCCTTAAAATATGGGTGTCAAACATATGGCCCAGAGCCCTAAACTGGCCTGTTAAAGGATCCAGTCTGGCCCACGGGATGAATGTGGTAAACGTGAAAAAAGCACACAAGACATTACTGCAATTTAAAAAAAAAAAAAAAAAAATTACTGCAATTGCTAACTTGTCCATGTTAGGTTGCATTATTCATGTTAGAATACAAAACTTTTACAAGGCAGGCGGACATATTTATATATATTTTTACTTAAGAAATCTCACTGCAAATTTTTTTTATAGGTGAATCAGTCCAGGTGGTCAGGATTACTTCACAGACATGCAAAGGTACTGGTGTGTACATTTAAAATAAGTTCTAGCTTTTGAAAAGTTAGTCCAATCGAAATGTTAAGTTCTACTTTCAGATTATTTTTTGTGATTTTGTAGATTTATTGTGTGTAAGCTGTAATGCAAGTGTAAATAAACCTATGTTACATTTTTTTTAATATAATTTATGTTTTCTACATAGATAGTTAAAATAAATGTAAGCATGTTAATAATTTACTTAGACTTTTTTGTACTAAAACAAAAGGAAAAAGACAGCATTTTCGTCATTTTTTAGGTCATCACCCTATTATTTTACTTGTCTAGCCCACTTGATTTCAAATAGCAGTGTATGTAGCCCCTGAGTTAAAATTAGTTTGACACCCCTGCCCAAGACTATGGTGACTAATGTAGAATCATGGTATTGTAACATGTGCACTTTTAGAAAATAGATTAATGTCTGCAATTTGTAAATGCAAAAATAACAAATGAACAGTTTTCTTATTTTCACTTTATTCTATGTAACTCTATAAGTTGTTAAAATGAAAATCTCTGCAATAGTACTTATATAATTTGCGAATCAAGAAATGTCTTTAAAAACATTCTACTTCCAATATCATTTGACTTGCCGGGTTATAACACATAGCAAACTGGCATATTTCATGTGACGTGTCATACTGAAATGAGTTTGGTGTCCTTGATTATTTTCACCCCTGCATCATATCCTTTTTGTCCTTGGCCTGCTGTTAAAACAGCTCAAACCTTCCAAACCCCTATCAGCATTATCCCCTTCATTTGTAAGATATGTCTTGGCCCAAGTAGTAATCACTGTACCTTTTGAGATTTACAGAATCAGTTTAGTTCCAAGCTAGTCCTTTCCTGCTGTTTCCATCAAATAATGGCTTCTGAAAAGTCCTCTATAATAATATATAAATATATTGTTAGAAGAGAGGCCTCCTTTCATGTTCAAATCAGCAAAAACCTTTGATTTCCTTCCACTGCCAAGTTTGTGTTTATGCCTGTTGTTTCAAGATCAAAGATTGATGACATTTTACTTGTTTGAAAGCCTGGACATTAAGCTCTAATATCTAATTTTCAAGGACTATTCCATGGCAGCATGGTGTCACTACAGACTCTACGGGACACCAAAATTTCCCCACAGTGAAATCAGAAAGTGGCTCTGCATGGTAATTCAGATGAAAGGTTTCACCCCTCACACGGATGTTTTTTTTTGTTTGGAGTGCTCTCCAGACACCAGTCTCTTTTGACTTGAACACTGTGATCTCAGCTGTAATATAAATAATGACTTTTTTGTCCTTTAGGGATGGAAAATGGAAGCCGTTTGTTATATCTGTTGCAGATGTTCAACACACACTTAACTCTAGAGTAGCACTGAAATAAGCCAGAGACTACATGTTTCATTAGATGCAGGTGATCAGGGTTATTTAACTAATTACACAATTGTAAATGTGAGTCATCTAAATGGGAAAATTTCAACTAGGTTGCATTAATACTGTGTTGTACCTGTAAACAGGCTAATGAAATTGAACAAGAGTGAAAAAAAAAAACATACTCCATGTCCTCGAGACAGAAAGGGAGATAACAAGTTCCCATTATTCCACTTTACTGTACATCAATATAATCATACAGTCGATCTGCGTCACAGATCAGTTTCAGAATGAAACCATTCGAGGCCAGAAGAAACAGAGACTTTCTGTGGTGGACTTTACGGTTGACTGCTGCGGTTGCTACATGACAAAAGACCCGTGTGCCGCTGCTATTTCTTTACTCAGAGGAGCTCAAGGTCGAAATGCTCCAAGAGGGAAAGAAAAAGGAGATAAAAGATAATTTAAAGAAGCTGAGTTCTGTATTTCGTTTTTCTCTGAGTGTTTGTACTGTGACAATTCTTTGCAGTTATAGGCGGTAGAGTTCATTTGTTAAATTTCGACTCAATGTAAATAATTTGTTGTTTGCAAAGTCATACTTGTGTTTTTCATTTTATCTAAATAAAAACAAATAACTGTAGAAAAAATGTTATGAGTACTAACACGCAAGAATAATATTAAGCAGTTATTTGTAGCTTCATTTGGCATACAGATACGGACTCATAAAACAAGAGGCCACTTAAAGCTGACAAATAAATAGCACCATTCCCTTGATTGATGTTCATCCAGATAGATGGTCCACACTAATATATTGCCTTTTAAGCTAATCTTCATTCTATGAAGGCCTTTAAATGTCTTTCACATACAAAGAAAATGTGAGTGTGTTGTGGGCGGGAATCCCAAAATGTAAAGCATGCTCTCCCTTTATCTCCATTTAAGACCATCGTTGTCTGATTGGATTTTATGATGTTTGGCTGAAAGTTGTCAGATCCAGTAAAAGAGATGCACCTTAATGGGAATCACACTACTGAGGCGGTATCTTAAATACTATATAAACTTATTTTATAAGATTAAATAATTTCTAATATCTCTAAAAACATTCAGTGATGTTTTTATCTTATAGACATCTGTATTCATTTTTATGAGACATTACATTAAAAATAAAGATGTAGTTTTACATAGAAACTCATTAAAATTCTTAACATGCAGTGGACACGTACGCTATATTATCAAAAGTACTGACTCACCTACCTTGACTCTTGTATAGTTTAATAGATGTCCCATTCTTAATCAAATGAGTTTAATATGACGTTGGCCCAGCCTTTGAAGCTATAACAGCTTCAACTCATCTGGGAAGGCTTTCCACAAGGTTTAGGAGTGTGAATATAGGAATTTTTGACCATTCCACCAGAATCACATTAATATGGTCAGACACTGATGTTGAATGAAAAGCCCTTCTCAGACTCCACTCTAATTCATCCCAGAGGTGTTCTATCGGGTTCAGGTCAGGACGCTGTGCAAGCCAATCAAGTTCATCCATACCAAACTTGCTCATCCACATCTTTATGGGCCTTGCTTCATGTTGGAACAGGAAAGGGGCATTCCTAAACTGTTCCCACAATGTTGGGAGCATGAAATTGTCCAAGTTCTTTTGGTATGTTGAAGAATTCAGAGTTCCCAGCTCCTGAAAAACAATTCCAAACCATAATCTTCCCTCAACCAAACTTTACACTTGGCACAATGCAGTCAGACAAGTACCGTTCTCCTGGAAACTGCCATACCCAGACTATTCCATCAGATCGTTAGATGCTTAGTTTTACAGCTTTCGTAAGTGAAGGTTTCAAAACGGATTCAGCCTCGAATCTGCCAAGCTGTTGCAGCAGGCTAGATCATGCCACACACGCAAGCGGCGGTAGTATACACATTACATTATTATAATCGATCATATTCTGTTCCTGCATACAGAATCGTCCACATCCGTACCTCCATGTGTCATAGAAACAATTAAATTCAACACCCCTGGAGGACATGTAGCAGTTTGTGTTCTTTTCTCTTGGCATGTGTTGGTGTAGATCAGGGCTACTCAGTTCAGTCCTAGGAGGGCCACAGTCCTGCAGGTTTTCAATGAATTCCTGGTCCAGCATTCCTGACTCATATTAATGGTCCATTGTGTAGACCTTCATGGGTTGATGAATCCATTTAATTTGTAACTTTAATTTGTAACTTTGTAAGATGCATTTTGTAACTTTCCAACTTTAAAACGCTGCGTTTCTGCCTTGTCTGAAGGCACAATAACATTTATTATGTACATTTTTGTAGCCATCACTGTCCAATGATGTCCCAAGGCTGAGAAATGACACCTCACAACTTTTTCTTCCAACATGCTGCTTGACTTTGCAGCTAAGTTTTCCTTCACACCGTGTCACACACTAGCAAGCAGATATGCACATTGGCTGTGTTGAACGCACACCATGGCTGATTCAGCAAATAAAAGAAAACATTGTCAGAGAAAGAGAGGAAAAGAAATATAGAAAGAGACAGCGCAAGAGAAGACAAGAGTCAAGATAAGGCTGTCTTTTACTAGCTGGACAGAGCCCACTGTACAGGTAGGATGCAAGACGGATCTTGTATTAGTCGTTGATAGGAGGGCGTATCATTGAGAAAATCCGCAAAGGTTCTGTAGTGTGTCTTTAAACACCAAAAATTCTATGATATATTTATTTATGGTGCTGTTGCTGCTTTGTTCTTATTGCTGAGTCGCACAGGAAGTGATAACTCTTTTGACGAATCAATGGATTGCAATCTATCAAGCGCCACAACGGATGGGTCTAATATTCTAGCACCCGTCCCAATTTTTGTCTGTGGAAATACAAAAAAATGAGCACTAACACGGATCTGTTGATAGAAACGGGGCTTATAGTGTTCAGAAAATCCAATACAAGAAGTCAACTTCACATTATTCATTATGCAACCCATTTTTATCATTCACACACAAGGTCATAATGGGAAAAATGTGCCATTCAATGTATTGCCAAAGGGCACTTTACTGTCAGTAACGGCTACTAGAAATCGAATGTTTGTCAGCAGGAATGTTAGTCACAATACCAACTGAGCCACAGCTTGTCTAGTTTATTAAAGTAGTGGAAATAAAATAGTAAAGATTTCTGGGAGAAAAAGGACATATGCCCTGTGAGCTTTAAGCCAATCATTTAATTCCTCCAGTACTTCAAAGGCCTAAAATACAGACAGCCAATTCAATCACACTGCAAGTGACTTTAGAGTGACCTGTTAACCTTAGATGCATAGCTTATGATTTTGGAAGATCATCATCAGATCATCTTAAGAAAGCAGGGAGAGTACAAGAAATCAGCACTGATAGCCCCACTGACTAATTGTTTTTTATGTCTCATTGTACTTTTATTGTGACAGTGGTAATTTTCTATTTATCTGTGGGATTTTATGCCTTTCCACATTTTTTTTTTTAATATTTGATTGTTATTGTTTTTATTCCAGCTTTCAGGCATCCCAATGCAAACCTAGAAGCATATATTTATTGATATCTAACAATAACCAGATATTTTTAGCCTAACTTTTTAAAAATCAAAAAAGAAAGACGTAGAAAGAAAGGAAGTGAATATAGGTCAAATGATAGTGGAAACCTGGTTCTCTTAGGATTGCATAACTGTCCACCTCCTTTTAATGTGTATAGATATCACAATAGTGACAGTGTCATGAAATGCAAAATATAGGCATATTGCAATTTCAAAAGGCAGAGGTAGGAATGCAAATATTTTGGAGTCAAGATTAACAGATTTGAATTTATCATTGTTAAACTGCTATTTGCACTCAAAACCAATAAACATGCAAACAAAAAAGTTCTAAATTCTTCATTTAGTTATTGAAGTCGTTTGACTTTTATCTGTTTCTGTTATGTGTCTTTTTGAATGCAGTTGTGTTCATTGATCCCTTTTGATTATACTACTTGGTGTAGAATTATACATCATTAGAAAGCCCAGTTACACATCTTTACAAAGAGATATAACCAGTGTTGTCCAAGTTATTGCTTCTTATGAACAACTTCAAAGTTCAGCTTATTTTAACTGTTTTAACTTAGAAGTGAAAATGACTGACTGAACTTGAGAAACCAGTAACTAACCTGTTGCTGGGAAGTCACACCTTTGAAGGCTGCAAGCAGTGTGATGTGATGTGATGTGTGTGTTAGCAGGGGGTCCTGCCTTTCCTAATGGCTTTTTTTTTGTTGTTGAGGACTTGCATATATCCTCTCGAACTAAATAGATCCTTCAACTCCACATTTCTCTTCAAATAAAAAGTGAAACCTAACTGAAAAATAGATTATCTATCCTAGAAGAAGTCAATGAGGCTGATGTTCTAATTTATATTTTGTGCAAGCAGACATAACTTTTTAGATTTTAGATTTTATTGCTGGAATCTTCTGTAGACCTTACGCAATATTCCTGACGTAATACTAAGCACACGAGACATATGATGTGTACACTACATCTGCAGTTCCTCTCCTTGCTATTTCCGAGGACTGGATTGACGTTGCCATGGGACATTGCCAAACACTCTCGTTTCCACCAATGGGTGCGAGTCAGGTAGGGATGGTTAGGGTGAGAATATGGTTTGTAAACTGTAATCTCAGTGCATTTCAACAGCCAACCGTGACCTTACCTGAGAGGCGGATAATCAGTCGGATAGCAATAGATGCCACAGCTACATAATAGCATTTTTTTTACATTACATGAGTGTGCAATGCATGGTGGGTGAAGTAGGTGTAGCACTTGAAAATGTAGGCAGTGATTGTTGCATGACCTCACACAATCTGAACAAGTTCATGTTCACATTCTCTATTTACAAATATGTTGCGTTGAGTTAAACATTCACAGACACATTCTTTTAAACTCGTTCATGTACAATGGGTATAACTGTCAAGGATTATGATACTATGGAATTATGGGGGGGATTTCTCTATCTTTAATTAAGAGTGTAATTGTTTGATTTTAGAACAAGATTTTTTGTTTTCGTGGTCAAATATCATATTTCTCTTTATCAAAACTATGCTCTCACACTATAAAATGTCCCTCCTTACTCTCAAAACTCTACTTCTTTTCTCAAGTTTTCATGTTTTGAGTTGCTTTATTGACTAGACGATTGTACTCTTCCACAGTAATAAGGAAAAAAAAAACAGCGTATACATAATTTTTACATTTATTTTAATTATTTTACAATCAGTGACCGCAGTATAGCATGTGGAATATCCATATACAGCTACAACAACGTGACACCTTCTCCTCATCACTGGTCTCATCATCTGGTATCATTTTGGTGTGGGATGGTTTCCCATTCCTCAACCAGGGGTTGTTAAAGGTTAACATGTGTGGTTGTGTTAGTCCCACAAGTATTCAATGGGGTTGAGATCTGGACTCATGGCAGACCATTCCAATCTCTTCACTTCCCAAATTCTGGAGGTATCCTATGATGCTCTTGACTCTTTGTTGTTATCCTGGAGGATGGAGTTAGGTCCCATATTCTGGAGATATGGGATTGTTACAGTCATCAGAATCTCATCCCAACATTTCTGTCTATCAATTAGGCGCTACGCATTTTATATTTAATAATGTTTCTCTTCACAGAGTGAAACTACATGCAGAGCAGTTGTTATTTTCTCACGTCTCTGCTCAGAAATGCCTAATTTTCTTCTCTTTAATCTAAAGAGTCATAAAATCTTTTTTATCTCTCTACCGTTAAGCGAGAAGTTTATAGTGCAAAAACCTGAGAGGTAGCTTTAAAAATGTTTTTTACACTTGAATAGATAAAGAAGAATGTGTGGGTTGAAGCAGAACTGAAGACTATTATTACTTAAAAAGATAAGCTCAGAGTGGGAGATTGGGAGGTAAATCAGCTCTTTGATGTGCTGATATTATCACAACTGCAAGGGGCATCGTAATCAATAGTTCAGTGATCGATACTTTGGTGTTCAACTTGGAGTTATATTTATTTAAAAAGTACCGGTTTTAGCCGGGCAAATATGAAAGAAAGAGATGTCATAAATGCAAAGCTGAGCTTTTCTTCTTAGTCTTTGTATTGTCTGAAAATAAAGTTTGTTTCTGTTTTTCAGTTTTTCTTTTAAATGTAATAAAATTTTCCATTAGCTACCAGAAAATCCTAACTAACGATTCAATGGTTGGGGTAAAGGAAACGAGCTAACAAAGAAAATATTTTCACATAACAACTCTGTCTTAGAAAAAATACCTTTCAGTCCACACAGTTTCCTTTCTTTTAGATGCTTCTGTGTTAATCTTCCACATCTGTTGTCTAGCTGAATTCCAAGGTATTTGCATTTCTTCACTACCTCTACCTCTTCTCCCAGGATGCAAACAGTGCTTTGTTCCCATGAGATGAAATAAAAAGAAATTAAAGGAATGAAATAAAAAAAATATTTGATGTATCCCCTAGGAAAATTGTAATTTGTTTTTGGTGGTGTTGGGACCTCCTACTTGCCATCTCACTATAAGGAGTTACTGGGTGGGACAGAAACCAGCGGCTCGACCCAGCTACGCAGGCCGAGGTTGGCTTAACCATCAATCCTGGACCCATCCACTCACTCCTTCACAGGTCCAGAAATGACAGGGAAACTGCCCTAGGATGCCTTACCTGGATCGGGATGGGGATTGATAACCGGTTCCACTCAGTAGTCGGTTCCCAATTTTCCAAAGCATTAGAATTGTGGGCCACTGGGCTTATCAATACTTGTATCGGTGCCGATAGCAACATATGACAACAAATAAAAATGTTTGTTGCCCGAAAAGGCGATCCAAAGCATGGCTACATTAATTGAGAAACATGACACAAGCTCCGACTGTATTGGAAAGAACATTAATAGTAACAGATCATAGGACAGAACTATATTTCTAATAGAGGAGTCATGAGTAAAGAACTTTCTGGAAGTCTCCCTGAGGGGCGGCTCCAATACATTCTTTTTCTTTTAATTCAATCCGGTAGTCAAATTAATGGAATGACTTCCTGCTTTCTGTGGATGCTGTAAAGTTCATCAGTGACCAACTATAAGTTTTCCTCCTATTGGTAAAAATATCCCTGCTGTATCTCTTTTCTTGATGGTGGGCATTTACATCATCTAATGCAAGTTATGCTCTGTAGTGAAATGAATGAGGAAAACCTTCTTGTTAATTCTTACTCTTACCTTAACCCTTTGATATTAATGTAACATTTCAGCTGTGGACCAATTTAATTAATGTTAATAGAGCTGGTTTCCGGTTGTTTTGCAGCAGGATCTACAAAGGTATTAAAACCTTTTAAACTACAAATGTTCACGGAGCAGTTTATTTATTTAACATACAATTATCTTTCACAAATCAGGTATCAGGCACAATTAGATGTTACAGAAGTGGCACCAACAATAACCAGCAGGTTGTAGAGAGCACAGAAAACTACAGTAATATATACCAGTGGGGACATTGAGTTGCAGAAAATGTCTTTGCCTTGGTCAGTAACTGGGGATTTGGAGGATTTAGCAGCTTTAGGTGCCCTTATTATTGACACTTTAATTTGGACTCATCTGGAGGAAAGATCATTGCCAGTGTTTCTGCTGGTCACCTAGTAATATTTATTACAGAGGACAAATGTCCACATACTCCAGGGTACATAAATGCAAGACAGAAACAGTTTCTTTCATCAAGTTATCTAATTATCACTTCAACTACATATCCCTAAGTATGCCCGTAAAGCCACATTGTCTTTTACATTTGCATAAGTAGCTGTTACACATCACACATTGTGTAATGCTCAGTTGAAATTCAAAGCAGGAACAGAAAAACTGAACCCACCTTGTAAGATGGAGTCTTTATGTTACACATATAGAACACAATAGAAGTAAAATAGATTAAATGCAAAGATGTAGCAGCTTTTCCTCAATGTTCCCCATACATTCTCAGTAATACTCAGTGTCAGTTATGTATGGAAAATGTTGTGCAATGGCATGAAAGTAAGAGTTTTCTTTGACATTTCATTGCAGGTTAACTACTGTCTGAATTTGTGAGCCATTTAATTGTCTACTGCATAATTATTATTTTTTGTTTATTTTTGGTTTTGTTGTTTTTTTTGTACAAAGCTTTGCGACTGTATGCGAGGTGTGGCTGACAAAGTGCCATTGACATGGTTGACAAGTGACAAAACACCAAGAGACTAAGGACCTGGAACACTTAGAAGACAAGGAGCTACAAAGAATCCAAGCTAAACAAGGAATTATAAACCCACGTACTATCTGACAAGTGCTTAGCTGCAGGTAAAGATGACAAAATTTACCACATAATCCAAAATTATTAGCATGCACACTCACAAACACAGAGGAGGTGAAAAACAGAGGAATATAATGCCAATAAAGGAAATGTGCAACCATAACCATGACATTCCCAACAGTTTTATTATAATGATGGAATGCATCCAAAGGCAACAGCTGATGGCTGTGGCCATGGCCCGGGAAACAGAACTATATGTCAAAATGACTTAACAGACATTTCAGTGACACTGACTCTGTCGTGACCCAGAGCCTTTAGGGTCCTTTTGTCACATTTCCTCCTTAACTTATATATGTGCTGCTTGGGGAAGGTGAAGGGACAGAGAGTTAAAAAGGGCAGCAACTTCCATCTGTAGTTTTATGACTAGCGTGTAATTTTTGTAGAAAACAACCCTTTAGATGAATAAATGGAAGTGTATGGTTCTAAACAGTCCTGAAGAGGAAAAAAACAACAAAAAAAATATGACTTTCCTTATTCATTGTGAAATCTATTGTTAAATTTAAAGGAGGTTAAATTACATGAAATTGTGATTACAGCTAGCCAAGTTATTTCAGGGTGTAACAACCTTTTATGCTGGTCTAAGTAAGTTCTTAACTAGTTGTAATGTTACTTTCCCAGTGAACCCAGTCCTCTGTTTTTCTGTGATTAATCCCACCCATGGCCTTTTTAAATTAGAAGTGTGTAGTTCGTTTTTGTGGTGGTTGGATTGTTAGATAAGCTGGTGTTGGAAAGAAGCTTGACTCTGATCACTTCACTTATCAAAAAGCCACAGTGAAGTGACTGCGATAACAGACAGGGATGTCTGATGACATGTTCGACACCACAGCTGAGGCGTCAGATCCCGCTGTTCTCCAAAGCTTTTCTCTTCTGTCATCTTTCTTTAGAAATTGTAGGTTACGGGCAGATGTGCTTCAGAATTCAGTTTGTAAAAATTCTTTCATTCTCATCTCTTTGTCCCAACAATGTTTTCTTGAGTCATGGAAGAAGCGGACTCGGTCCATCTACAATCATGAACTTGGTTTGCTTCAAGTGGACCAAATACAGGAAATAGAGTTTATAGAAAAGTGCATTGTGGGTTCAGTGCATGGCATTGCCGGTAAACACAGCCAAAACATAGCCCTGGACAGGAGAAATGGCTTACAGTCAGACATGAATAAGCTCTGTAAAAGCTCTCATAGAAATATGATGCAACACAAGACAGCTAGGATCTAATGCAGCCCCACATTTTGCTGATATGTGGTAGAAACAGAAGTTGTCCTGTGAAAACCAAAAGATGAACAAGTTGTCTTCTTCATTGTGTGTCTCGTCTTCTCGTAATTTTTGATACAGCGCTGCTTCTGGTGGGGAGTGGAATGCGGAATTTTAAAAGGTCTAATTTATTTAAGTTGAGCAGCATGAACACAAACTTGATGTGTTTTTGTGAATATCATGCGAGATGATAAAAAAAATAATCTTTAATCATGTGTGAAATCAGTAGAAACTGTATCTGTGATGATCTGTCTAAATTTTGATGTTAACATTTATCTGAACTTTATTTACCTTGTATATACAGTATCTCTCTGGACTAAAGTTCATGTTTTCTAGATTAATTATAAACTCAGATTGTCAAATCTTCCAGCTAGTGCGGCATCCACACAGTTTTTGTGGACTCTGTTATAACTTTTTGATGAAACAAAATGGTTAATGATTGGAATCGAAACATTGTGGAAAAACATGGAAAGAAAATTTGAAAAAAAAAATATATATATAAATATATATATATATATATATATATATATATATAGAGAGAGAGAGAGAGAGAGAGAGAGAGAGAGAAATTTGTTGTTTTCAGCTAAGTCCACTGCAATTATTATAAGCCGATTCACGTGAGAAAAATGTTTTATTAAAAAAAAAAAATAAAGTTTTATTAGTGAACAAAACTACAACACTTGTCTTTTGTTCTTTTAAATCTTTGGACAAAGTAAAGATGAGCACTTAGCTATACAACAAATCTGACACAATTCTTATCAGACTTACCTGATCAACAGCAGGATACATTTGGCAGCCACAGCACGGAAAACCCACTCCTCAGGACTGAATCTCTGCTTTTTGCAGATGATGTGGTTCTACTGGCTTCATCAGACTGTGATGTCTAACTCTCTCTGGAACAGTTTGCAGATGAGTGTAAAGCAGCTGGGATGAAAATCAGCACCTCCAAATCAAAGACCATGGTCCTTAGCTGGAAAGAGGTGGAGTTGTCGCTCCTGGTTGGAAATGAGGTCATGTGGAGGAGTTCAAGTACAGTACAGTTTTCCGTGTTTAAGAAAGAGTAGAGCAATAAGGCGAAGCTCTCGATTTACTGGTTCATCTACGTTCCCTCACCTTGGGTTACGAGTTGTAGGTAGTGACCAGAAGAACAACATTACAAATACGAGTGGCCAAAATGAGTTTGCTCCACCGGGTGGCCGGGCTCTTCTTTAGAGGTAGGGTAAGTAGCTTGGTTATCCAGGTGTGGCTCAGAGAAGAGCCACTGCTCTTCTGAATCAAGAGACATCAGATGAGTTGGCTTGGGTATCTGGCCCCCTGGATGCCTCCCTGGTGAAGTGTTCTGGACACGTCCCACCTGAGGGAGACCCTATGGAAGACCGAGGATGGATGGATGGATGGATGCATTCAGTTATGTGTGTGAACATAACAACATTCAGTTATGTGTGTGAACAAAGGCATCGTTCTGTTGAAAAAAAAAAATTCTGGATATTCAAAATGTAATTTATTTTTAGGTTTTTGACTGGGGCAGTGGCTCAGGTTGGCGGTTTGAAACCTGCTCCCCAGTCATCTGTCATTGTGTCCTTGTTAGACACTTCACTCTCCTTGAATAAGTGAAACTGGCAGAGTCATAAGTATATTTGCGTAGAGCAGAACTGTCATTGACTAAATCTTTAATCACTCATGTACTTAGGTGTCAAAAGTGTTGACTGTACATTTATTAATCAGGTAGAAGTATAGATACTAGGGTTTTTAAAACACTTCTGCAGAAGTTGAAATATGAACTCAAGCTTTTTATTTAAGTACGACTGTAAAAGACATGGTTTCAAAACTATATAAAGTATAAAAGTAATGTAAGGAATAGAAAAAGGCCATCAAGGACAAACGCTTAGGCTGTGCCACAAGGGCCCATAGTGCACAACCCCACCACTCACAAAAAAAACATTATTCTAACGGCCATAATGAGTTTAATTTTGTATTTAAAATGTTAATGTTGAAAAATTTAGGATGCTATAAGCTACCCGTTATCTTGAGCCACTACAGGCATCTTTGCACTAGGTTACATATGTCTGCTATGTCCTTGCAGGACTGTGACGTGATCATGTGGATTTGCAATGGATCACATACAAACCAAAAGGGTGTTGGAATGGTATTTATTCATACTTCTTATCCAACCAAAATCCAATACACTATATCCAAATAGCCTTTTTTTTTCTTTAACGAGGACAAGCCAGAATAAAATAGGACTAACAAGGCTATTTTGAAAATGTAAAGGGTATAAAGTACAGTTAATTGAAACCATGAAAATATGAGTAGAAATAAAAAGTCAGCTGAAAAAGTATTACTCCAGTAAAGTCTGGACGGTAGGCAGAAGCCGGAGTTCCTGGAGAGAACCCACACATACACGGGGATAATGTGCAAACCTGTAATGGTTCTTTCTTGAAGACCCGATAACTCAACCACACACAGGAGTGAGAATATAGCAGAAAAAAGGTTTTATTGTATAGGTGGGGGCACAGGACACCAGGAGCAATCTGACAGGATGAGGGAGGATCCCGGGAGGCTTTGGCGCTCAGGCGCATGCAAAAACTCAGATTCTCCTATAACAGTCCAAAACCCAAACATCGTGGTCAGTAGTGCAGGTAGAGGTCATACACAGAGTGGCAGAAATAGACTACTTATTGGAGGCAGGCTAGAATCCATGGTTGTTCCAATATGGGGTCGATATCCGAGAAGACTTGGGCAAGATAATCCAAGGAGGGTCAGGCAAGAGGGATCCCGGGTGAGAACTGGGTCAAAGGATCTGGAACACAAACCAGGCTTGGACTCTACTAGACAGGAGTATTTGACCATCTGGCAGAGACTGGGGCGGGTTTAGGAAGCACTGGGAGCTGGTGAGAACAAAGGAGCAATCAGGGAACTCCAGGTGGAGCCAATGAGCCTAATCAGGAAACCCAGCAGCACAGCCACCATGACACAAACCCTTGCTACCGTTGTACATGAACGCATTCAAATGAACACGGTTATTAAACACGTTCACTTTTCTGTGAATGCTGAAATGAACCTAAAGCATTGTAAATAAAGAACGTGAAAGTGAAAATGTGAAAGTGAAAGAACGTGAAATAAAGAACGTGAAAGTAAAGAACGTGAAAGTTGGACTATGCGATTTCCTGTAACAGTCATTGTGTACATCTTCACCGGCGCTTCTACTTCACACTATGTTAACTACCATGCATTGCACACTTGTTTTAACCTAACAAACGCGACAACGCAAAGTCTGTCAGTGCAGTCTCGCTCTGAAATGGCAAGTGGAGGTGAAAGCTGCAGACAGTGTTTGCACCACATGATGTGTGTGCCACATAGTTTGCCTGTACTTTAAAAATAAGTTAGAACATTAGCCTCATCAAAATCTAATTTCAAGAGACATGGAGTTGAAGCATCCATTAGTTTGAGAGGATATCTGTAAGTCCTCGCCATGAAAAAAAAAGAGCCATTAGGAAAGGGACAGACACACAGATCACACTGCCTTAAAGTGTTTCCCCTAGGTTCTTTGGCTTTGGGGTGGTGGTTGGTGCAGCGCTAGCCAATCGTTGATGACCGCGGCCAATTGTTGATGGTCGGTTGACGCCTGCCTTCTAGCTGTGGAATGGAGTTTTAACAGGCCTGGTGCTTGTCACAATTTTGTGACTTTGGCGCTTAAAGAGTTATAGCAACTAAAATAAAGTAAACTATGAACTTGTTTAAAATTGAAATGGTGAACTTTCATGAACTATTAATTTTAAACTGAGTGACCTGAACTTTAAACTAGTTCATGAGCAGAATGAGCTTGCGCAACACAGACATTTAGTTTATTTTGTTAAGATGGTTTTGGAGGGAAAAGGGTTGTGGAGACCTAAAGGGTTGGGTTATATAACTTCCTGGGTTTGTCCTTCAAGGTAATAAGTAGTGTGATGTAATTGTGATGATGCCCAGTGAGATGCTGGAAGACAACTTGTGATTAAATAATACTGTAACGTTGTACAGTGAATTATTGGCATTCAGTTGCCAGTGACTGTAAAATTTACAACAAACGTTTAACAGTGTTTGTTTGCTTGTTTTAATTCTGCATTCTGTGAAGGGCAGTGTGCCATCATGGTGAACCATCTGTTTGTCATCTGTTTGTTTTCAAACCAAATATTTCAACCATAAGGAGAGCTTTAGTGTGTAATGAACAATTACTGTTCTCGCTTCAAATCAGCCGAAGTCTCTGTTTCCATTGGGAGCAAAGTTCATACAAAACATGTCAACCCTTAAGTATTTTCTATCTGTAACACTTATGTCCTTAATTAATGAACCTATTGTTTACACCAGAGGCTCATTTCCTATTTTGCTGTTAGTCACATGACTACATAAAATCTTAAAATTCACTTCTATGTAAAATTACTCCGAAGTGCTGCATAATTCAGGTGGAAAATGAATCATTAATAACTATTTGTTGGTGGTGTTTATGAAGAAATGAAGCAAAGTTTTAGATCAGGAAATTTGTAGAAAGTGGAGCTGAGGAAGAGATGAAGGAAAGAAAACATAAATCAGGAGAAAATGACAGACAAGGCTGGAAAGCAGAAAGAAAAGCAGATGGAAAAATGAATGAAGGATATAAAGGAGACAAGAGACTGCATATCAAGCATGCATGGACAAGGATGAGAGAGCAAGGCAGAGACCGAAAGGCGGGCTAGGGCGAAAGTGAGCGATAACGAGTAGACCTATTTAAATGTCATGTTCCTTCAGGTAACTAACACTGTGAAATGACCTCCATTTCACACAATAACATCCAACAGAGCGATACAGGATTATAAATACACTCTGAAGCAGCTCGCTGCTTCAAATGCCATATACCGTGTGATTTTTATCCAAAGGCTCGTCTTCAATGACTCACATACTTCCAGTTTGCTATTTTTTTTGTGTTTATGCTAGCTGTAGAAGAAGAAAATGCTCAAAGGCTTTTGTTTCTTTGGGTCACTTAACTATTTGTTTTACATATTTCTCAACATCTAGAGCAAATATATCATCAGACATTACAAGGAAGATTGCTGTTTTGTAACTTTTTAAATTTAACATTGCATTTATTTCAGATATATTTAAAATATTTGAGGAAACTAAGTTGAATAATAACAGCAAAAGGCAAAATCAAGTTATGTTTCTTGGGCAGCATAGTGTGTCTGTTACATTGCAAGATGTTTGGAGGGGGGTGTGATGATTCACCACAGTTGCCTATGGTATACCTTTTTATTTATGTAGCATTGACTGACATTGCATACTGCAGTCTTAGTTTAAATAGATTTTTTTTCTTTTTTGACGTTTAACTGTAGTAAAATCAGATCTTAAGGCCACACTGTGTAGCATAATTCATCAAATTTGTATAACTGGCCAGGATGGAATGATGCTATTTTTGTTCCTCTGATATGCAGCTTACTAGCTAGCTTCACAGATGAAGTCAAATTGGAGATTGTCAGCTTAATGCAGCATTACTTAAAACTACCTCAGCTCATCATATTCTGTTTTATTTAGCAACCCACTGCATTTGTGGTGTCACAGATTGCTAACTTTCCTTGAAGCTAATTTGATAAAAGTTTCCTGTTATTAAATGTAGGCATGCATCCTGCTCAATTTTGGAACAAATCAATGTTTTGTTGCAATGCATGCATTTGATGATGAAAAATGCTGTGTTGAGTAACTCCTAATGGTGTAATGGACTGGACGTGTCTCTGTTGACTGCCTTGAGGATGAATGAAGTGAATTAGGAATGAAGCAGTTTATTATTATTGCATGGTGTACAATGAAACTTAGTCTGAGCGATGTGTTTACAGCTTGTAGAAACACCACAGAATAATAAAAAAGTATGTGAAGAAAATAAATAAATAAATATCCATTATCATGTCCTAAACTTAACCACAAAGTGTTTTACAGAAACAAAATAAAGGGTTGAAAGAACTAACAATAAAAAGTAGCATTGCATGAGAATGCTTTGGAACCACAGTCATAGTGGACTAATTCTGGAGTCTACAAGTCAAGGAGGACCAAGCCATAGTCTTTTCTTTTAAATCATCTTTCCATTAGACATGTTTGTGACACTATTCAGCTCCAGAATTGATCACAGTGACTTTAATTAATGTTTATTTCTAAAATATATGCTGTAATTTTAAAGAATTGTCAATAAAATTGACCTGTTATGATGCATAAGATTATAATCTATATCAATACACAGTATGAGAGAAATCAATGGATTACTGAAATTCCTTCCATGAGAAATTTAGCGGTTAAAAACAGTGGATGCCACTGAGATACTGTCTGCTGCTTATATGAAAGAAAACACAAAACAAGACATGGCATGGAACTTATGTTTAAAAGAGCCCAAATATGCTATTTTGACTTTTCTGAGCTTTTTACAGTGTTATAGTGTTGAATACTCATCAGACTAGTGAGCGGCTCTCTTTTTTTGTCACATAAACGCATGTTTAAGTTTTCCAGTGTGTCTCTACATTCAGTTTCCATGGCACTGAAAACAATAGGTTTAATATATTATAATAATTTTTAAAACCTATATTATAATACTTTGATATTTCAGTGACAACCAAGTTAAAACCACCCAGCTGATTAGCCTTGTGAAACAATGTGTACATGAGGTGGCTAGAAATACAGAGAGACATAAGACAGAGAATGTGGTGATTTTAGATGAACGGGTTGCTACATAGCTTCCCTGGTGAATCTGCTATCCAATAGTGGGTTCATTCCAACTCTAACTATTCAGAAACAGTCCCCTGAAAAGCCAAGGGGAATTATGTATTTTGCTGTCTGTTCACATATTGTTGCTCCTTGTTATGTTTCATAGAACTACACATTGATTCAACGCAGCACTTCAACACAATTATCTATAAAAATTATGTTTATATTAATGTTATCCTAAGTCAATGTCCGGGTAACCAAAATCCAATTCTTTCTTGTAACACACTTTTCTTAAGTCTCAGGTGCTGAAATTAAGACAAAGTTGACATTTTTATGCCAAGCTTGTTTGAGAATCTATGAATGCAGCACAGAAGCTGTAAGGTGTTCAGCCTCTTTTTTAAAGGTGTTTTGCTATTTAGGTTCCCCGGCAAACAGATTGGTCTGAGAGGTTTTGTGTCTCCTAGCAACAATCCAAATGGCCTGATCAAACTGGACGCTGGGACCAAATGATGCTTCTCTCTTTTTATTTCCGCTGCTGGAGTATGGAGAGGCTAATGGAAGACAAGTGTAACCCTGAATAGACAGAGAGAGGGGAAAAGTGATAGCAGAAAGGGAGAGAGAGAAAGGCGTGAAAAATTTATTTTCTGATGTCCGTTGCTTTTCATTTACAGCTTATTTATTTGATAATTGGCATTTCATGCATGCATGGAAGTTTTGGCCCACATTTCACGCACTAATTACCATCTTTTTATGTGTGCATTTCGGTTTATGTGTATCTGTTATCTAGCAGCTTTCTGACAGCGAGCCCTGGCATAGAAGTGGCCGCCTCAGGAACTACTATTGTCAACTGAAAAGCATAAAATCTGCCCGCTGGATTATAGATGGTGGGGGAAAAAAAAGAGAAATAGGGAGGAGGAAATGTAAGCAGTAGAAATGAAGATATTACAGGAAAAAGTGCAGGGATGAAATTTGATCTTGGAACAAAGCCTTTGCAATCTAGAGAATTTGCCGATTTTGTAACTCTCTGACACCCCCTAAAGTTCCTGGATAGAATACTATCAATGCCTATGGATGGTTATGCTTGTTATTTTATCAACATAATTAAAATAATGAAACGTAATGATAAAAATAACAACGGTAAAACAACATAAATATAGACAACTACCAAAAACTGGTAACCTCAACAAGGCTTTGTACTTTGATATATATCTACAATGAACAAGCACACAAAACCAAATTCTTATTTATTACCTGAAGTTTTTGAACAAGTAATTTAGCACAAACTGACACAACTTCTTAATATGAGAGGAGCTTGTTCGTTCATTAGTATTAAATAGGGCTGAGGTGGCTAGTCAGGGCCTCATCTGCAAGGTTGAGATTATGAATATAGGTATATAAGTTAAGTTTCAATCTCTGATAAATAACATAATGTATAATGGTAGGTACACACTACAGAATTATCGGGCCTGTTGTCGTCCCGATCTCCCCCTTATGATCAAAGCCATCAAAGGTCAGATTGTCTGATGTTTGCAAGCGACATTGTGTGTGATTGTCTTGTGGTGTGGGGTGTGTTAAGATCGATTTTGTCTGGTCTGATCGTCTCGGAAGGGGGAATTGTAAATAATGAACATGTTTAATATTTTGGACTAGAAATCCTGTAGTGTCTGAGATGTTCCAAGAGGAGCTGAGCAATGTCACATGTGTAATGTGTAATGTCACGTGTACCGGAACAAAAGCTAATCAAGACACGAGCTGACTGACAGAAGAAGAAGTAAAAACAAACAAAAAACATGCAAAAAAACATAATATTTTGGACTAGAAATCCTGTAGTGTCTGAGATGTTCCAAGAGGAGCTGAGCAATGTCACATGTGTAATGTGT
>JBAMHW010000019.1:21947928-21958364 GCA_037177495.1 Rhadinocentrus ornatus | reverse complement strand
CTCCTTCTCCGCCAGAGAGGTGACATTCCACGTCCCTAGAGCTAGCTTTTGCAGCCGAGGATCAGACCGCCAGGGTCTCCGCCTCTGGCAGCCGCCCAGCTCACACAGCACCTGACCCCTATGGCCCCTCCTGCAGGTGGTGAGCCCACGGGAAGGGAGGCTCTCCACAAGTAACTCTGTATCACATTTTTTTTGAGAAGTTCCTGCAGCTCTGCCTGGAGAGCAACGCACTGTTCGTGGGCTGACAGCACTGTTTCCAGAATCCCGCTGAACCGTTGGGGCGTTAAGTAAGACTTTACGGATGTGGCTGAAATATGTTCCTACAATCAACTGACCACAGAGCAACTTTCAAGTTATGGCACTAAGAGATAAATCCAAAATCACCATCACTAATGTAATGTCTGCGAGATGGCACCAAAGCAAAATCATATTGTAACAGTAAGAAACAAAAAAATTCTGCTCCCTTGTCATTATACAAAAGAAAATAAAGCATGTTTTGTCATTGTAAATAATTAAGATAAATACGCATTTTAGGAAAAAAAATTACAACAAAAAAACTTACAAGCCCGTATGTACGAAACAAAAACAGCAAATGATTTACAGTGTTGACCACTTTTTAAGAAAAGGTTCATTCTGCATAAAATGTAGCTGCAAAATATTTCTCTAAATGTTATGTTTCTGAACTATGTTTTTTTCTTTCAATCAGTAACACAGAATTAGATTTGATTTAAATGTAATTTGCTTTCACATCATTCCTGTTGTGTGCAAGAGCATCTGCACACCGAAACTTTTTGCATTTCTTTGTACGGGTGTGCATGCGTTCATCTTTTCATTAGTGTGTTTGTGTGTGTGTGTGTGTGTGAAAGTGAGCTGAGGCTAATGGCTTCAATAACACTCCTTCATGAATCAAGTCTTCGTCAGTCGTCGTTTTCTAAGAGGGAGAGCTGCATGTTTCAAGTGATGAATGCCTCATTTTGCAACAATAGCTTGAACAACAAGCCACACGCACACACACACACACACCAACACACGCACACACAAAGTAAATAAAAAAATTTGAGCTTCCTCCATAATGAGAGAAGCTGCTATTAAAACCTGCTGGAGACACAGTATAAGTTTAATCCTTCCATCGCCACGCTGGTTTATAGGAAGTAACACAAATCCCACAACAGATGTTTAGTTGCCTTTTTTCCAGTTGACATTTTTTTGTCCTTCTGTTAACTGTAGGACAGGGGTGCCAAAGCCCAGTCCTGGAGATCTACTATCCTGCAACATTTAGATGCAACCCTTTTCCCAACACACCTGAATCAAATGGCTGAATTCCCTCATCTGCATGTCATTCAGCTCTGCAAAGACCTGGTAATGAGCCATTCAGTTGATTCAGGTGTGTTGGAGAAGAGATGCATCAAAAAGTTGAAGGATAGTAGATCTCCAGGAATAGACTTTGGTACCCCTGCTTTAGCAGGTAAGAGGTAAACTGTTTGTCCAGTCTCAAATATTAACTTTATAAAATACAGTTTGAGCTTCCCATGTACATATTTTGTATATCCATACCTTTTAGATATTGAAAAACTTTTCTGTTATGATGATAAAATGTTTCTTTTTAAGGTTACTGCTCTGCCATATAATTTTTTTAATGCTAACCGAAATTATTTTAATAATCTATTGTAAAAATGTGGTCGTGCATTTAAAAAGTTGATTATGGTGTTAAAAAATTAAAGTAAAAAGGTAAGGTCAAACCTCAGATTTTCAAACTGCAGCAGCAACATTTGTTCACCAAACAATACATATCTGTTTAAATGGTTGTGAGATGTCTACTTTGTTTACTATATGTCCTCTTGATGTTACTCTGCAGTCTAATTTGATTTAAAAAAAAAAAGAAAAAAAAAAGGCATAATTATTGGATGTCATGTCGTGTGTTATTAGAGATGTTGTAGTTTTGCTTAGCATTTCATTATCAGAAGATGAAACCCTGTGCTGTAATTTTACATTAGTCATTTTTACATCATTTTACACCATGCCAAAGCATTTAAAAACATACTAAAGTGGTATGCTTATTATGCATTGCTATGAGATAATTTTGGACTCTAAGATGCATTTATTTTTCATTGAAGCCACTTGACACCAAGTGGTCTTACCAAATCAGTCATATCCTAGTCCAGTGGTTCCCAAACTGGGGGGCGGGCCCCCCAGGGAGCGGTCCAGAGCCATGACAGGGGGGGCACAGCAAGGCTAAATAAAACTTATAATTTTGCAATGCCAGCAAAACATGGACACATTTATGAAGGTAACAATGGGCAAAAAATGATGAATCAAGAACAGAGATTTCAACTATTTAAAAAAACAAAACAAAACTGGTTTAAACAATGTCACACTATAGCAGATGAGTTGATCATTCCTTCTGCCACTGACATGGTTTTCACTGTAGGTAACAAAGAAGCAGCCAATAAACTAAAGACCATTTCATGGCACATTTCTTTGTACGTTTCTTTTAAGCTTTGGGGTGCTTGTGGTACTGGGTTAAGGGGGGCTTGACATTATTGTTGTCAATGAAAAGGGGGTCCTGCAAAAAATGTTTGGGATCCACTGTAATAGTCTATTCCAGCACGGCTGAGCATTTTACAGCCTTCAGGCAAAGCTAGGAGCAGTCACCATCTGGATGATTGTTCGGCTTGCTGCTGTCACTCAAAGCCTTAGGGAAACCTCTAACACTTTGTTACTCAGGGTCAATAGACCAAAGAGGTAGGAAACATGTAGAAGTAGCAGGGTGATGTGAGCATACAGAAGAAGGACAGAGAGGGAACAAGGGCGAATAATGGTAGCAGCCAGGATGTGTTGGACAGAAAATGGTTAAATGAAAGTAATGTGACATGAAAGAGTAAAAAAAAAAGAGAAAGGAATAGCAAGTCAAGTCTCAGAGTGATGGGGAGAAGTAGAAGCAGAGAAGAGTAAAAATGAGAAGGAGGAAAAATGCTTTCCTGTCTATATTACGTCTGCATTTTGTTATAAAACACATTTCTACCAAATATTTACTCTTTTAAAGATTTTCCAACCTGCTGAAAGTTTAGCCTCGATCTTTAATTACACACACAGGTTTAGCCAGCAGAAACACTATAAACAAATATAAAAAAATCCTGCTAAAGACAAAAGGTAAAAAATGAAAGACGACATTTTATTATCTGTGTACTGGGTGCTTTTGTTAGGTAATCACTATTTTTACACATTTCTTTTGATTCATTTTAATATTTATGAAGCTAACCTAATATAAATCACCACTCCATGATATGTTATATGCAGATGACAAGACTTTTTATATTTTACAACTTCCATTAAAGCCATTTTAATTTGTTGTAGCCATAAGAAAGACTGCAATTTCAACCAACTCTCTCTGTTAGCTAGATGTAACATTAAAACACACAAACAAGCAAAGATTACATAACTCAACATACAAAATATTTTTATCTTGATTTGGTAAAATTAGTCTATTTTTTGCAGTGCTTTGAGAGTTACAGAATCAGCAACATGTGAATAGAAATGTTTCTCTGGCTCTTGTTGGTGCTCCTAATAGAATTTGCTGAGCCAGGAGGAGTTTGTATTCATTGTGAATTCTTGTCACTTATACACTTTACCACGGTTACAAAGTAAGATGGGCAGAGCAGCCACCTTTGGATAGAGAAGGGTTGGAGCCAGAAGTAAACCAACTCATAGTTACCTTGTTTTCTCTAGAGAGAGAAAACAAAATTTCAAGCTAAATCCACCTTTTTGCTTCTTTTTTTCTTTTTCTCAAGTTCTGCCAAATGATGCTTTTACCTGCCAGGCTTCATGTCAGGGATCACCAACTCCAGACCTCTTGAGCCAGTGTCCTGCAGGTTTTCACTGCATCCTTGCTGCAACACACCTGGTTCAAATGAAATAGTTCTCCAACAGCTTGTTGTCAAGGTCTGCACCAGCCTCTTAACGACCCATTATTTGAGTCAGGTGTGCTGCAGTATGGACATTTTGAAAACCAGCAGGACACTGGCTCAAGAGGTCCGGAGTTGGTGATCCCTGCTTTATATGTTACAGCACTCAATAAGACAATGTGTGAAGAGGCTGTCTGGTACTATTGAGACCACAGCTGATGCACCAGATTTGCTTAATTTCCTTTGCATCAAATAATGTTGCAGTGGCCGTTCATTATGTTTTTCTTTTAGAAAACTCTTAGTTACAGAGCTTGAGGTACAAATTGTAGCCTCACAGCTGTGAATATCTTATCAATTTTGGGTTTGTTTTTCTTAGGTGAGAAAATAACGATTGGTGGTTGTGTCCAGACTATGAATCATTCTAACTATGTACAGGGTGATTACAATAATTGTTACGCTGCATCCTCATTGGCCTTGCAGCAGCAATGCAAGAGTCTCTGGGTGGTGCATTGGCTTAATTTTTTTAAATTTAGTTTCATTGACTGCATCTGGGAAGATAAGCATAAAGCATGCCTGGTGTGGCTTGCAGGAATGTCACCACTCCTTTTGTTTGTGTGTTCTATTTATTAGTGTTTTAACATTTGTCTGCTTTTTTATAATAAACCCAATACTTTCTCAACTTGTAAATTAAGCCTTCATTTAATCTTGCAGCCCAACGAGCCTGGTTGTGTTTAGATTGTTTAATGTTACAAATTGTCATGTAAATTTACCATTGGCATTTAAACTCCCACATCTGCTACATTCAGTCATTCTCTTTCTGATCTTGTCAAAAAAACAATATACTTACATGAGGGAAGCCTTCCGTAACAGATTACAAAAAACTGACATCCCTAATCAGTGAACCTGAGCAACATCTCCTGATGTTCAGCTGCAGTGCTGTCATCATAAACTGAATGTTGGATAAACAAAATTTTTGACCTGATGTATTCACCATGTTGAAGTCTGGATAAAACTGTAGGTCAACCAGTATCCCAAGAGCAGTGCTACAAACGGTAAACTGTTTGTTTTTTTTCCTTAGTTTGTGCATTTTTATCTGAATTTCTTGCCATTTTTCTCAGTTTTCTTCCATTTAGTCTTCTGTTACTTTTCCTTCCATCTTTATCTCTCTTCTTCATTCTTTGTGATCCTTCCATCTGTCCTTTGTATTTGCATCCTTACTCTGCCGGCGGTCAGACCAGCTGAGCCCTTGTCTAGCCGTTGATCCGCCTTGCCACACAGCTGTCTTCCCCTACTCTATTCATACACTTTCCTTATGTTGCTCTTCTGTTCATTCTGCTGAGTGATTAAAGGTCACATCTTCATAGTCTGTGTTACATATATACATATGCTCATATAACACTTACAGGGCTGGATTAATGTCATATGCCTTTCAGGCAGGAGTGCACTGCAGATGGATTTTACCAGGTAGTTTTCTTGGTTTTCTTTCTCAGAACTCTATTAGACATGTAGAGAAATATCTATTAGGTTAATATTTACATGATATGATCTCATGTTTCAAACATTGGCTGGGAAACAGGAAATAAATGCAGCAATTAGTTGAACAGTGCAAACTTAAAATATCAAAAAACCAAACATGTGGCTATAGATATCCTTTTAAGGTATAACATTCCTTTTTTGTTCTCATCATGTTATGCTTCCTCATTTTTTTTTTTTAAGGACAAACAGCATAGCATGCTAAGATATGCCACTTTTTTGCTAATAGTCACAATGGTAATCATCTACCTAGTGCAAATTGGTGCTAATGTTTCTTTATTTCTGTGAAACTGTATTTCCTTTAGTATTTTTTTAAGATCCATGTATTTTATGTATTGAAAGTATCAAAGGCAATAATCTTGTAACAGAGCTGTTGAGCAGAGAAGATTTTACTAGTTAGTTGCACTGGACGGTCTTTGCAGCAGACATACAGTATAGTTTTTTTTCTCAACCCTCTAATCTCAGAGAGAAGAATATGTATCATTCAACCTGTGCTGCTTAAAGAGACATTCCTACAAGCATGTTTTGTCAAAATGTAGCTCATGTGTAATCATTTTTAGTTGATGATGTGCGACCAGAAATAACAGAAAAGGGCCATTGGGCTCTCCCACATGACAGATTAAAAATCCTTCAAGGGCTAAAATTCTTAGCAATCGGTTCCTTCCAGTGCATCACCTCAGGTCATTTCACTTAATACTGCATTTAGTCTCTGGCATGCAAATGACAACACAGGCATCATGAAAGTTATCATTGCCAATGCTAGCTTCTAAAGCAAAAAAAATCTTTGTCTCAACACTGTTTATGGTTGTAATGCTTCTCATATATTATCCGAGCTCCATATGTCATTACTTCCTGAATTAATTCAGTTTTAGTTGAGCTGGAATGGAATAAATGGTTTATTTATGGAATGAACATAAGCAATAGCAAAAGGAGTATCAGTTATAACACAAAGCAGCAAGCAACCAAAAATCAAGTCAATTTTAAATTTGTTAATGGATTCCTCTAATCTCAACCATCTGTATCAGAGGTGACCAATTAATTTGATTCAGCTGTGTTGGAGAAGCATTACATCGAGATGTTGCAGGATAGTAGATCTTGAGGACCAGACTTGGGCAACCCTGGTCTACACTGTATTTGCCTGCCTAGTTTATCATTTCTGTAGTTGCTATCATATAATATAAATACTAGTAAATGGTCATGGATATCATTGATCAGCAAACTGCTAGCTGTATTATTATCTATGGTAAATATACAATCTAACAAAAAAAAAAAGAAGGTTTTTCCTTGTTTCAAAAAATGTTCCCACCATCCAGTCCTTTAAATATTTTAATACTTGAAGCAGGGGTTCTATATATACAGCTAATAATGACATTTTTACACTTTTCCTCACATATTTTAAGTGTTATACATGCAGGTTGTTCACCACAGCTGTCATGGAATCCAAAACCAGTCTATTATCTAAATATATAAAGCAACCCCTCCACCACCCTTGTTTTCCCTGTTAATATATGCAAATTCATAATCTTCCAACTGAAAGTCCATCCATTTTTTTCTGATTGAGCCAAGTTTTATATATAATCATATTGAATAGTAGAGAAAATCTTTGCATACATACTTCTGCAAATTATAGTAGATTGTTGACAGTTTGTTTGTCAGATTGATGACTTAATTAGTTTGTTCTTCAATGTAGTAGTAGCAGTTACTGTTAATTGTGGAGAAATTATCCGATCTATATCGTATCCTGTAAGTTGTAATCATTTATGTATTTTCAATTCCAGTTGACAAGGTACACTTATGCCTTGAATTATATGGCTATTATTAGATGCAGAGGAAGTTCTGCCAGTGTTGATCATAAAATGTGAAAGGGAGTCCATACCTCACAGTCAGGTCCATTGTTATCACTGGTATGGTGATATTAATGTTAATATATATTAACATTCTGGCTTTTTCTGGTTTAGTTTGATGAATACTTTGCAGTTTGATTTATTTTTATTTTTTTCTTGAGCAGGCTTGCTTTTCTGGCAGTTTCAGTGTTGCATTTGGTCTAATGCCCATGCATGTAAGCATTGATCCTTTGACCTTTCTCCCTTGTTTTAGCAGGTTTGTATTTCCTATTGACAAATTTATTGATAATGGCTGGTTTGTCATTTCTTTTCCCTTGGGCAGTGAGTGGCATGTCTCAATGTTATCACAGTTTATTTCATTCCCCTCAGACTAAAGAAACAGCTACCCGTTGCTTTACGTATCTAGGATTCAATTTCCTGGGCATATGACCAAGGTTTTACCGGGAGCCCCGTAATGACTATGTCATTCATTCCACTTTTCTGCTGCTCTGTGACAGCAGACACTTCCTCAGTGGGGATGTCGAGTGACTTTTTAATGTCCTTGACTTTCTCAGCCGCCAGAATCTTCTTCAGACTCATTTAGCCAAGTCTCAAAAATAATAATATTACGAATGACTCAAACTTTTGGAATAAATCCCATTAGCTGCAACTTTTTAAACAGACACACAGACATAACATCTCCACAGCTGAAGCTGACGTGTCAATTCAACTCAACTTCAATAGAACCACTTCACAGCTTAAGTTATTCAAAAAAAGCTTACATTGAAAAAAAATCTTAACTCCATTAGAGCCAGTTCCAGGCTTTCCAAGCCAGACTGAGGGAGGACGATCCTTTGCCATCAGCCAAACTTGTGAAAGTTTCAGCACAAAGGAATCAATTTTTGACCAGCACCACCTGTTATAAAGCCACAAACCCAGCCTTTCAGAAAGAGGCACCTACAAATTGGTACTCAAAGATCATTTTAGGAAAAGAGAACACACTTTGGGACATACAGAATCACATAAAGCTCAGGAAAAAGACTGGGCAGAGGTTATAGCCAAGGCTTTAACAAGGACAAACACTGGATGTTTTATAAGGTCAGTCTGAACTAATTTTAAAGCCAGTCTTGGTTCATTGCCTTCAACTTCGTCAAAGGCTGAATTTGAAAAAGGATATTTTAGAATGGAACATGTGTATGTCTGGTCTAGAAAACACACAAAGAAAAAGTACAATTATAAAAAGAAATGCTTTTTGTTTCAAAACTTTCCAAGAATATCTGGGTACCATTGGGTCTAACTGAGGGGAAAAGAGATGGAGATATAATAGAATAGAACAGAATGAAATGTTCTCTCTGCTCCCACTGCTGTGTCTGCATCTGTCTCCTTGTTCAGGTTTCAGACCTTCCTGTAATCCAGCTTTATGTCTGCCTCACCACCACTGCACCTGTAATCTGCTTCCTGCGCTCTTGTAATCTTGCTTTAACTATGCTTATCTTCTGCCTCATGCTGAGGGGAATCTTAACACTGAAATCTTGGCTTCACTAAAAAGGGAAAGCAATCCTATTCTCTCGCTATGTTCCCTATCCTTCTTCTTCCAATCCATCCTTTTTTCCAAATAATTGACATTGATATGAAACTCAAATGTGTTTTCTCCTTGGGCTCACATTTCCCGTCTACATTTCTATCATTTCCTTTGCACATTATTCTTCTTGTCACATCTTGGTTTATTTAATCTTTTGTGATTGATGAGTTCACAAGAGTGTTAACCTCTTGGACCATAAAAGTTTATTTAATTATTTATTTGTAGTTATCTCCATCAAAACCTGTGGTTAACATGTGCCACCTTGCCACCTGCTGTTGATATACATAAATTTTAGCATAATTATCTTGAATGGTTGGAGTCTTTTGAAGTTTTGTTGTCATGATGAATGTTTCACAGAAGGAGGTATAACTACACTTAAGGCGGTTCTCCTCTCAAAAATGAAATTATGGGGTTGTTTATTCATGCAACAGTAGTAACTTTCTTTTTTGGTAATGAGAGCAATTGCAAGCGAAGTGTAAAAATGGAATTCATTAAGGTAACTGAAGAGTATACCTTACTCTTTAGTTACACTAGTATATGTAAAGTTTTTGTCAACTCAAAACCTAGTCATTTTATATTTCTAACCATAAGCAGGTGATACAAGGAATTGAAGAAAATGCAATGTGGTGTCACATGAACTGAATTCAGCCCTTGCAATCATCAAGAAGTAAAAAGTTATCACCATCCACCTCTCCTTGCTCCTACCCTTCCTCCTTAAAAGGATCTTCTGCACACTTAAGGATGACTTTTGTTCCTATGTGGAAATGGTTATGTTTCCCTCCTGCTGTATGGTTAGCAATTTGGAGGATGCTAATATGTCACATTTATCGTTATGAACATAGTTTTTGGTCATTTTGACTGGTGGACTTTTTTTTTTTTTTTTTTTTTTACACGACTATTATAAAGAGTTTTTTTTAAAAAACAAAACAAAACAAAAAAAAACAGTTGTTCAGCCAAGTGAATTAGATTACTGCATAACTTTAAAGTGCTGCAGCAGAGCTAAGTACACTTGTGTCTATTGCATTTATAAAGGCTCTCCAAAGAAGAAGCATAAAAAAAAATGTTGCTCTCCAGGCTCATGATGCAAGTTTATAACTACAACGTTATGGAGCAATGTTTTTGATCTATAGATATTTATATATCATTGTCTTGGAAAGTCTTACCCTTAATGTCATTTGTAGTTTCCAAAAAAACAAACAAAACAAAACAAAACAAAACAAAAAAAACCCACTTAAACAATAAAACTCAATCTCGAAATTTCCACCGAAAAAGTTTATATGTTTTGCTGAGTGCAGACAGTCATTTTGTCTGCACTGTCAGCAGGTCAAACAATGGGACTATATTCCCATTGCAGTCCTTAATGTTCAATTCCAATTTTTATTTTGCTGAGATCAGATTTTTTCGGTTGGTTGATCATATTGCAACTTAATGCGCCTGCCGTCGGGCATAAGAATGACCCGTCTATGGCCCTGAAGTGAACCACGTATAAGTGGTAAACGTGATGTAACATGCGCCATGCTATGTTTACGGAGGCAAAAATAAATGCTACACTTGTTAGTGTGTGTGTCTGTATCAGTATGTGTGTGTATATATATG
>JBAMHW010000019.1:21932064-21947652 GCA_037177495.1 Rhadinocentrus ornatus | reverse complement strand
TAATATATGAACTATTTTAGTTCATTAAAATCCAGTCACACTCTGTCTATGCATCTAGAAATCTACTCTTATGTTTGACTCACCTCTACATTTTTTTCTCTGTTTTTTTTCCACTCAGTCTAACAGATGTCTTTTCCCTCACATCCCTCAGTATAGCTCTCTGTGGGTCTTACTTTTTCTTTTTGAACTTGAAACCTTTTCTGATAAATCTGTCTTTCATTGCCTGTTGCGCCACCTCCGCCATCCCCACAGCATCCTACAGCATATTGAGAAGCCGATACATTACTCTCCTGTGTGCAGAACCAACAAAAGAGATTACACAGTGTTAGGAGAGACATGCAGGAAGACGAAGACAGAAACGAGGCAAGTAGGTAATTTATGCATTCTTCTGTCAAAGAGTTCCTCTCTATGTATGTCTGGTCAACAAAAGAAGAGGAGATAAAGAGGAAAGCTGTATTGTTGTTACTTTTCTTTTTTTTTTTAATGACCACACACTTTATGCAACCCTTTCAAAAAAAAGAGATAGGAATTACTGAGGAAAGAGGAGAGTTTAGAAGATGAAATGAGCATACCTTTCTGTGGTCAAAGAAAGCCTTGCAGGTTGTAAAATGCATTAGTTACAACAGTTTTCCCCTCCAAAGTTACTAAGCAGTAAAAAATGACCAACATCATTTAGCAGATGAAGTTCTCGTCAACACAGGAAGGTGGTGTCATGATTGGAAAACTCTTTTGAGTTGAGAAAATTTGTGTGAGGGCAGCTGAACAGATGTTTGTGAACAAAAAAAAGGGGAGGTGGGGGGTTATATACTCCCCTTTTCCTTAATACACACACACACATATATATATATAATATATATATATATATAAGTGTCATTAAACATTAAAAATGTTTAAATAAAATAATTGTCTTAAGTTGCCACGATCAGCTGCAAAGCAGAGAATCAGCCGCTTTGCGCCGCTTCCGTGTTTGGTGGAACATAAAACATGCATATTTGCTGTAATGACTGTTTCTTTAAAAATAGTAAAAAATATTTTCATTCTATTTAATGACTGTCACACTGAAAAGGGTAGACACAAAAATTTTTTGAATGGGTAGGGGTGTCAAGACTTTCGACTGGGAGCGTATGGGAACATAGAAGATGAAGTTGATGTTCTGAAATCCTTCTCCATCATGCTGTGTCATTAACCATGGCACTGAAGACATGGTGCCCTCGGGAACGGGCCACTCCATCATTATGGCTTTTTGAGTGTTGCCTTGCAGCCCCATGTTGTACCCATAATCCCTTTAATGACGGCCCTCACAGGTATTCCTTCTCAGCTGATGCTGGAGCCGAATGATGAGGCAAACAACATCAAAGAGATTGATTTCTTTTAATGGGTCATTTCATAATGGAGGGAAATGCAGTGGATGAGTTGAGACAGACAGGAAGAGAGATGGAAGAACAAGAGCTAAGCTCAATATTGTAGTTAATGCAAGGAGTCTTTGCAGTGTTAATTCTCTTGTGTGTTTGTTTGTTTCTTGTTACTATGAAAATATAAATGAAAACTTCTCTTTAAGCTATATTAACCTAAGATAAATGAGACATAAAAGGAAGAGGAATGTAAATTACAAGAATTAATGATAAATGTGGCTTCTGCATCTATCAAATTATGGAATTAAGCTGAGGTGTGTGTGTGCAGACAAAATGATGATGTGTATGAGTGATTCTTAGGAGTAGGCATTGGGTGACGTGCTATCTAACTGGTTTCTAAAATTTTACCAGTAGAGAAATCATGGATTAGAAATGAAAAGGAACATGTAAGTGTGCCTGCATTTTGGGATTTATTTATTTTTACCCTGTCCTACTTAAATATTTGCCAGATCAACTCCAATAACACTGCAAGAAGAAAAAGAAATCATAATAGCTGAAGTGCAGCTGGAAAGACTGACTTGGAGATAGCACATGAATAGTAGAAAAGCAGTGTGTCGGGCAATGTGGTGATTTTTAAGTTCTTGGATAAAGCAAAACATTAAAGTTGATTCAAATAATGAAATGCACAAATCCAGTCACACAAAAAAATGTCTAGTAAAATAAATAAATCAATAACAAAATGACAATGACAGCTAATTTCTTGCTATTTAACTAAATAATATTATCTATACAGTATTAACAGTGAATCACAGATGGTAGATAATTAAATTCCCACACTTACCCTTTAAAACTGGGTAAATGTTTTTTTTTGTAATATTTTTAACCCAAAGCCATGAAAATCTGTACATTTAAGCATATTATTAAACAGCTTTGCAATTGAGAATTTAAAGATAAAATTTGAAATTGCAAGATTTTGTTTAAGTTTGTATTTATTTTGTCTGTGTGTGTTTTAAAAGATTTGAAAGGAATTTGGCAAATATTGTAAATGATGCTTAAATATTAAATATATTTAATACATTATTAAATATATTATATTTAGCAATTACTTCTGATTTATGTAAGATTTATTTTGATTTCTAACTGGCAATATCATCCACAATGTTATAATGTAATACAAACTCCTTTATCTGTCCACAGGATTCTGTTGTCATGCATACACTCCCTCTGCACTACTTATTTAAAGGCACTACAACATTCATATATTTAAAATATTATTTCCACACTTGTGTCATCAGGAAATCAAAACTTGGAGATGTTGAAGGTGGCAGCTTGGTTGGTGACTTTCAGACCTTTTTGGTTTTTCTTTTTATAACAAAGTCGGTTACAAAGGAAAAAAATATTTTCAGAATAACAATTTAAAAATGTATTTCATTTCAGCTCATTGACAGTTTATTGGTTGAGCATTGGTTTGCAGTTTGATTGATATAATATATGTGAAAAATGGTTTGTTATTCCAACAGACACCACAGGCATTCATCCAGCTGGGTGCTGCTGTGAGCCACTGCTAACAATACCATCTGTCCCATAAGTGTTTTGAGCACTGCCTGCTTTACTGTGTTGGCTTGAATCATAAAGTAATAATACAGGCATTGCTTTGACTTTTATCAGCTTGGTTATTTGCTGTCACTACGAATGAAAGTTGTTGGATTTGGCCTCCAGAGGAGGCTTGTACAAGCTTATTCTATTCATGTTTGATCAGATACAGATCTGTAGCCACGATTGGTGCCGTGAACAAATGTGTTGAGTTGGTGAAAAGAAATCAACACATGAATGCCGTAGTCAAAGATGTTCACTTCATCGTCAATTTTATTGTCATAGCTGATTGCTGATGCTTTCTGTTATACATTACACACAGATGCAGTTCTGCACTACAGCTATTAAAATGACACAAAACAAAGTGGGTCAGTGGTGCATCAGTTTATATTAGGCCAAACACTTTCAGATGAGAGGCTTGCCAGCTAAATGTTTCTAGAATGAAACAGAAGAAGCAAAAGTGTGATGTGTTTTCCACAGACTGACTTTAAAGTGGCATTATTTCACTTTGGGAGGTTTTCACACTGGAAGCAGACTGGATGTAAATTAATCAACTTTGGAAAAATGGAAAAGTTGAAAGAGAGCAGTGATGGGGTTCACTGTATATTTTTCTGCGTTGAAAGACAAATTCATTAAAATGTTTTTTTTTTTTGATAAAATTGTAATTCTGTAGCAGAATAAAATGATTTTGTTGTTAAAAATGTGGGAGACGAAGAAAGCATTAGGCATGTATATTGCCTTTTTCCAGATACTTAGTTTAACTAAATTTGACGAAATGCTGACCTCGCAATATACAGTATGATCATTGTACCTTATCTATAGTGGAATTTTCTTTCTTGTTTGACTTAGTGTTATTTCAGAAGAAGCAAAAAATACAGACTTAGAAGTATACACTTCTACTTTTTATAACTATAATGAAGTAGAAGTAAAAATGAAGTTGTTTGAGTTGTTAACCTGAGTTAATCTTCCCCATCCCCAGCTCCTGCACATACTCTGCACATCTTGTACCCTCAGAGAGACTCAGATACTCTAATTCCCGGTGGAGCATTAAGTTCAGACTAATTTTAGCAAAAGAACATGTGACTTCTTTAGCAGATATATCTGGATTACGCATTTGTACTATTTCTGACTTCAGGGTTTATTCATTAGGGGTTAATTAAAGGGTTATTCAGCAGCTGTTAACAGATAAGGGCCGGACTCTTCATTACCAACTGACTCGGAGCGAGTGGCAATCGAACAACGAGCAGTAATCATCGCATTCCCATCGGAGCTGCTGCTTCTGGTGACAATTTACCCACTGCAATGCAGTCTAGTAAGACGGCAGCCCTTCACTTTACTGACACATGTGATTAACAGAGAGTGTCCCTCAATTGACAAGTCTGTTTTTCTGCCTCTTTGCCATCTCCCACCATTAATGTTAGCACCACCACTTTTGGCTGACAATTCCTCCCCCACGTCACTTCTCCTTTTTGTCTGTGAATGTACTGACAGCCCAGGGAATTATTACTCCTGAACAGATAATGACAATAAACTTTACTTTATAATGTAAATATTGTTTACAGCGTAATATAAAGCTAATGCTGAAATACATTTTTTAGTGTACTATGTCAATACAACTGACACCCACTTCTGATTGAAAAAGCATCACTCACTATGCCAAGTTAAAGGTACAGTGTGTAGTTTTTTTTAATCACAATCACATCCAAATGAAAGCGTTCTCGTAGCTTAGAATTAGATGTTTATAAATACATAGGTGGCGGTGCACCCAACTGGAAGTAGCCATGTTGCATCGCCATCTTTTAACACAGTAGCCGAAAGGGGACAAACTTGTTTGGGGGTGCTATAAACAAGCCAACACAAGCGTAAAGACAGACAGGGACGGGGCTTGCCAGCTTACCAGCATACATTGAAATGGAGGACCATCTATACTCTTTGCCCGCGAGATGGAGGAAAAAAAAAAAAAGCCAAGAAAAGAAAAAGAAATAATCGAGAGAAAATAAGAGTGTACATCGGTGGAGCATTTACCAGATGAAGGCAGCTGATGAGGAGAGGGACTTCAAAGCTAACGCGGAGGTTGCAGCTTTCTGCTGGATAGGTGAGTTAATGCAATCTAACAGTAAAGTTTATTTTGGTGTTATGTTAGAAACAGGGCAGTTTGGTCCAGCAACTACTTTTTCCTCCCGTTTAAGTCACATCATTTACTGTTACTTGCTATATAACATGGCAGAAACGGCTAATGTGTTAGTTAGCCTGCAGTAGGAAAGCTACGTTTCAACAGTTTTTATATGTTACTCTTCACAGAAGTCATACCAGCAGGCGACCATGTGCTCCTTTCAGACATAGTTTCCGAGACCTTTCCCTCGTATTTCATATGTTTTATTTCAGCTGATTTGTTAACAGGATGGGGTAGTTGTCCTCCTTCTAGTCAGACAAAATAGACCAAAGTAAAACCAATTTCTCGTCGTGATTTAATCACCAGAACCGAAAATATGAATTGCATTTATATTCAAATTTAACTGCATTGAAGATGACAAAGAAGAGAAAAATATTAAAATGGCTTTAGATTTTTATCCCTTTGGTGCTAAAGGGAGGCTTTCTTTTTAAACTAAAGCAAACTTGAATCAGATCTTACAAGCTTAGGTGACTTATATGGTGTCAGAAGATCAGATATATTTTGGCTCAGAGACGGTCAGTGCCTAGTACACAGGCAGTAAAATAAGTCTACTCTTAAGAATGCCACTGCAAAGAGAACTGAGAACCAGAGTGGTATGTTAACTTTTTTTTTTTTTTTTTTTTTTTTTGTGAGCGTAGGCGTAGAATTGGGCAGGGATGGTAGGAACACGTCTCCACCAATATGCAGCAACTCCTAAGTTATCCCTAACATTTTCATGTCACAGAAATAGCTGCAAAATCTGTGTTTTCTATTGGCAACATTGCTGTTTTGAGTGCCGCCTTATAATCCAATTCAGCTGTAATTGTTGGCTCTGCTGTTTTGTTTCTTGCTAACGAAGTTAGCTGTCCACGCCATTGAAAGAGCTAGTGCTAGGTAGTGCTAACAGTGGTTGTGTCCTCAGTTAGAACTTCAGAAGCAGAAAAAAGTAAAGTAGACATCAGGAGTCGTTTTAGAGAGTCAACGTGATCATCAGCTATTAAGTCATTAAAAATGGTGATAATAATTGTCACCAAGTAAAAAAAAACTTCTTCTTTAGCATTCATTTATGTGTTATTTTGTCAGGTGATAGAATTAAAACTGCCAGTTTAGAGAGAGAGGAGGAGATGCTTAGACAGGTGAGCTCAGAGCTGTAACTTGGGCTTCTATTGATTTGGAATTTAATCAGTCACAATATGCCACACTGAAATGTTTACCTGACCTTCACATAATATTGCAGAGATTAAAAAGAACATTTTTGTTTGGTACAGACATTCCCTCTTACATGTGCTTTTTAATTTCACTGAGTCAAAAGGATCACTTAGAGTTCATTTTAGTTATTACATAATATAATGTACTTTATAGTAATAATTTACCACTGTCTGCAATTCTATCAGTTATTGGTCATTGTGATGAAGACCGGTGGTTCCATCACCACCACAAGTCATATGATTGTACTGGAATGATTGGTAGAGATGACCACACAAATGTATTAATGGTTTTATTGAAAATTAACAAAGTGAAAATGTTTGTTTTTTCAGAGGGGGACTGGCCATCCTGCCTGTGTAAAAGAGAACTTATAGTGTTTTAATATTTAACATCTTTGATACAAATGTTTACTTTGTTCTATTTTTAAGTGTGTAAAATTATAAGCTCAAGAAATAAATGGCAATACTCACCTCTTGTTGTCTTCTTGGTGGGGCAGGAAAGGTAAAATTGGGAAATAGGCCCAATGTCCGGCTTAAGAGCTTTTGGAGCAAACCATGTTAACGAGAAGGGGTGGGAAGTAGGTAATCAGATTATTGAAATGTGTATTTGAAATATGTTGCAAATTCAGTAAATGATTTATGTCTAAGTATGTATATATGTAAATATTTATTCATGATCTGTTTGACAGATTGTTTAGATATTTTGGTGTATATTATTTTAGCTTGTGTACTCTAGTCCCACTAATTAGTCCAGCTAATTACCTGCAGCAGGAGGGTATAAAAGCCCTTGGTTGCTTTTTGGAAGGTGATGGCGGTTGTGGTAAAGACCTTTAATAAAACTCTGCCAATAATGGCTTTAAAGGACACAAGTGTCACGCCTCTTCTTAAAAGTTGTTTGGATCGGCGGCCAAACTGACATTTATATTATCCTCAAGGTTTCATTAAGCTGATAAATTTAAGTAGTCGATTGTCCTGTGTGATTAAAGTATGTTTCTGTGACGATGACTGCACCATAATGCAGCAGTTTTCTTGTCCGTACAGCATTCATATAAAACAAATATGACATCAGATGTCTTCAACCCAAAAAATTACAGAAGGCACAAAGTAAAATAATCCTGAACTCAGTAAAAAAAAATCTAAAATAAAAATCAACTAATTGTCTATCCCTGAATTTAATATCTTCCAACATAAACTTCTGCCTGTTAAGATGTCCTATCTACTCAATTACATCAATCCATCAATCTATACTACTTATTCCAATGCAGTATTGCAGGGAGGCTTGGGCTGATCCTAAAAATTAATAGGCGAGAGGCAGGGTACACCCTGGACTGGTTGCCAGTCCATCACAGGGCCAACACACACAAGAAAAAACAACCACGCAGGCACACATTAACTCCTAGGAACATGTTTTTTTTTTTGTTGTTTTTTTAATTACACTGAGCCATTGTTCTTGTTGCAGAAAAATGTAAAGCAACAAAAGTAATGGAAACCTTAAAGGCTTTTGTTATCAATACAAAAGTTCTGCATCCTCTTTAGTTATGTGTTTTTATTTCATATTTGATCATTAGCCTCTCTAAGTAGAGTTGAAATCAATTGACTGTGAAGGAAGGGCCATGCACAGTGCTTTAGCCCTTTTTTCCTCTTTGAAGCACTGAGGTGAATTGTGGCTCATTGTCCTGCAGTAGTATGAACCTTTTACAAAGAAGAAAACTCTCATTTAAAGTATAAATTATGTGTTTATGGACATATCAAATTATCTGATATACAGGCAATGTTAGTGGAGGCTTACGGCAGCAAAAATCATGCAAAAGAAGTTAACTTTTAGCCACCTAATCGCCATAAAAACAGTAAATTCCACTACTTGAACGGATCCATACAAATAACAACCGTGAACGACCAACAGTGGGGGTGGGCGATATGACCAGACGCGGGAGATGCATGCTTTTTGATAGACACTTATCTCCAATGGAGATACGTCTTAAGTAGACGGCCTCATAAAACATTCTCCCATTGGTAGTATAATTATCCAAGGCATCAACTGCTAGGGAAGTATGTGGACATGCCATATACGGTAAAACGTCAAAAGTGGACATACGTGGTTTTCATTGGACAGCAACGATATATATAATATAATATAACATGACACATCAGATCAGATGCAGACCAGTCAGCACAGCCTTAAAGCCAGTAAGTAAACAAATAGAGCACTTTAACAGCTGATATTTACTCTTGTTTTATTATTTCTGACATTTCTCTGCTAAAGCAAGAATTGATAGAACCTTCATAACCTGTTGGTACCAGACGTCCTGTGGGTGGGACAGAACAATTTAATATGTATTTTACTCAGTCTCACCTTATAAGTACCTCCATATGTTATACACTAATCGGAAGCTAACCTTCTGGAGATTTTAAATGATTTATACCATTCAAGCCAAAATTCTTGCTGTAGATTTAGTTAACATGTTTTTCTGACCAGTCATAAATTAAATTAATCTTTTAAGCCATACTGTACTCCACCAGCAGATGATACTGCAACCAAAATGGTCCTGTTACATCAGTAAGGGTTCAATAAAGATAGTCCAGGAACATAGTTGGTCCCCAACAAGTCCTTTATCCTAAAAATTTTTTTTTTAGGTTTAAATTAAAGGAAACTACCTGTAACTACCAGCATAAAACCGCAATTGGCCCAAACCTGTTATTTGACCGAAGGCGCATAACTTGAAGCTTGGTGATATGGATTCTCTCAGGATTGTGATCTCTCAAACTACACAAATCTCAGGATAATCCAGCTGCTCCACAAAGTACTCCTACTACATCACACTCAAATACTGTAGACCTGCAAATAAGTGTGTGTTCTTAAGGAGATCCTTTTGTTTCTTTCATTTGTCTGTGATAAATGGGTTTCTGTTGTAATGCATCACACGCTTTTTTTTTGATGATTTTTATGCAATATTTTTCCCTTTAAGCGACAATTTCACCTGCTGTGGTAAAGCTCAGAGGTTGTCTGCTAGTTTTATTAAACAGGAATAATTCACAGCCTGAGTGGGCACTGGAAAAGTGTGTGTGTGTGGAAGATGGAGAGTAATTAAGAGGATTTCCATCTACATCTCCTCAAAAGGATAGGAGAGTGGAGATGTGTGTGCTTTCATAAAATAAGAGGTTTAGTGGAGGCGTTTTCTTAGTGGAAGTATGAAAATGAATGAAACATTTGTGTCTAATGTGTGTGTGTGTGTGTGTGTTCATCTACTTCTTTCCCTCAAATTAGCGCTGCCTGTGAATCCTTAATGTTAAAACAACTTGCAAACATGATGCGATCAGAGTGTCATATTGCTCACTTTGCTTGTTTCCACTCATCTCAGCCTCTTGTGTCTGACACCCATCCCTTGGTGTATTTTATTTGATCTGACTTCAAAAGAGGCAAACTTGGATGGTGAGACATTCGGCCCCTGATCCTTTGTGGTTTATGTTGTTTATTTGCATCGTGGAGGTTGCAGCATAGTCGTATCACAATAAAAATGTCCTTGCCCTAACCTCAACAGGTGTCTTTCTATGTTGAGTTTACGTGTTATCGCAGTGCCTGAGTGAATTTTCTCTGCATGAATATTTGGCTCTTTAAGTTGACTGATAGTGTAAGTATGAGCTTGCAATGCTTTTGTTCACTGTGTTAGCTCTCCAATGAATTGATGACTTGCCCATGGTGTACTGTACCCCTTTTTGCAGCTGGGAGAGACTCCAGCCTCTCAACAACTGGAAAAAATAGAGTAAGAAAAAATGTATTAAAAGACCAAAATAAAAATATAAAACACAATGGTTCAGTTAAAAACCTGTACCAAGTCTTGCATAAACTTAGACTTAGGTGAATGAATCTGAAGCTGTAGCAGATTTTGGCTTAGACCTCTGGTGGGTTTCTAAACCAGGTCTGGCAAGCACTTCTGAGACCTCAAGTGATACATTGAGTCAGAGTGGTGGAGGGTACCTATGAGACAGGAAAGAGAAACAATGAGGGAAATATCTATTTTCAAATCGGGGAGAAGTGAAAGTATGTTGTGATTGGATGAATAAGAAAGAGGGAAACGGGAAGATGGAGAAGAGGCTGGGAGACTAGAGCATGAAAAGGTCAGGTATCACATCATTAAACCTGTAAACCAGAGCTCTTCAACTCCAGCCCTTGAGGGCCAATATCCTGCAGATTTTAGATGCTTACCTGCTTCGATACACTTGACTCAAAATAATGGGTCATTGTGCGGGACTTGACAACAAGCTGTTGTATTGATTTAATTTGAATCAGGTGCCGCAGGACCCTTGAGGGCTGGAGTTGATTAGCCCTGCTGTAAACCTTTAATTAGATATACTATTTTTGTGAATCTGTGACTCACTGTGTGTATTCATTTTAGATCTCTGTGAAATCACTTTACAATTTGTAATTATTGCATAATTTATATTATTTGCATTCAGTTTTAGGAGGATACCACTTTTACCTCTTCCAAAGGGATGGCCAGTGTGTACCCCTCCCCACCACTTTCTTGGCTAAGTAGATCACAAGCAACAAATTAAGAAGTAAACAGAAATATTTATAGAAACCAAAGAGGTGGCTGTGGCATTGGTCAGTGGTTGGACTTTAACCCAGGACAATAGGTATATGGGGGACGATTGCTTGTCTGTAGTGTTTTTTTTACTTCTTTTTTTTTGCTTTCACTTTCGGTTCTTTTGATTTTCCACTTGCTTTTTGGTTAGGTTTAAATGAAACATATTTTGTTTGCTGTCAAAGGTCCCATTCAAGACATTGAGTAAGACACCAAACCCCAAATTGCTCCTAATAGGTTGTGGTTAGCGCCTTACATGGCAGCTTTTGCCATCAGTGTGTGATAGTGTGTGAATAGATGAATGCAATGTATAATGTAAAGTGCTTTCAGGTACAGTAAAGCGCTATATGAATACAGACCATTTACCATTTACTATGAGATTTTTCTTGCATTTATTCACATAAATACAAAAGGTTCATAATCCTATAGTTACATTTTTATTATTAGTGATGAAAGTGAACAAATTCTGGTGAACTAGTCTGATGCATAATTATGTAAGTAATGGCAACACACCATATAAAAGATAGAGGCCGTATCCTGCACAAGCTCCTGCTCTGTATAGCCTCACGTTTCAAGAACTGCATTTAAAAAAAGATAAAAATCTAACTTTGTGAAAGTTTCAGGGAGTGTGCTTTTATCGTTTTTTCTTTGCCACCAGTAAAACCTTTATTTTATTAATCTATCTTCATCAAAAGTAAAGAAAATTGACGACCTTAAGTTCATCACTCAACACTTTTGAAGTAGACAGGCAGTCCATTCTTCACTTCTCATCTTTCATCATTAAAGAATTTGTCATTCAATGACATAATTTACCTGCCACACTTCCAAGAGGACAGTTTTTCTTCAAATTTTTGTGCCATTTGTCATTTAGTCAGTCTGCATGTCACTTTGGTCAATTACTGCAACACCAATTTTCTTCTCTTTTTAATGTCTCTGTAGGCAATTTGACTACTTTACTTGCATGTGATGAAATGACATCGTCCACTCCTCCATCGCTCTTCATTTTCTTTCTTCTTTTCCCTCATGTTTCAGCTGCTTTCTTTGCAGCTCCTCCATCCATCTTAATATTCCCCTTTCAGCCAAGTTAACTAGACAAGGAATGAAAAACAGAGAAAAGGAAGGAGGACAGTAAGGTGTTTGTTGCTGTGATCTATCCGCATGTTGTTCAGGCCACGCTGGGCTGCGTTCCCTGTTTTATTATCACTAACTGACACGTCACTGAGCAGTGAGTGACTTTACTAAGGGGGGCTGCAATACAACCACCACGTTTGTTGTCTTGTCTAGTTTTTAAAATAGCTGGAAAAAGTAAGAATAGTTAAAAGCTATCTTTTTAATGCACATCTAATTAAATCTCTTTTCTTCATCCATTTGGCTAATTTCTTCAGAAATTACATTAAGTAAAAAAATAAATGAAATAGTCTTCTGTTGTACTAAATTCAAATTATAATGTCTTTTGAATGTCTCTTTAACTTTGCATCCATCTGAAAATTCAAGTTACAACTCACAAAAAAGGTCTTTGCAGCCCTAAGTGTTGGCTGCCAGTCACATCCACACATTCTAAGGGAAGTGTTGCCACGGAAACAAAACAGTGCTAGAGGATGAGGATAAGGAGCCTCAGAGGACAAGAGCTTCCTGTCAGCAGAATGGAAACTCAGAATGCACCATCACGCAAATGTTTCTGTCTGTGCCTAAGTCTTTAGAGTCCAGGCATTTACCAGGTTCAGTACTGAGAAACATTTTCTTTAAGGCATATTAACTGTTAAAAAGGAGAACGGGACAGACTTTTATTTAAGGAGGAACTAAGGAGGTGAGAAAGAGTCAGGTCAGAATAATAGAAAGAACATAAAGAAGGAAACAAGCCCTGCAGGCAGACAGAAGGAAGCCAAGACAGTGACGGAGAGCGACAGTGACAGAAGGGATGGGAAGGTTTCGGCCATTGTTGTGCCTACCGGCGTTTAACACCTCCCCAAGAGACGGCGATGATCCTGTCAGCAGCAGAAGAGAGAGTCATGTTTTAATTTTAGCAACAGCCTGATTAACGCTCTGGCCAGCTTGTTGGCCTTTTCTATGACTCTGAGCCTCTTCCTGGTGACAGGCTGGCACAGGTCGGACAAGAGAGGAGAGCAAAGGAAGGTGTGCTGTCAATCAATTTATCATTTTTGTCTTTTTTTTAAAAGGGGAGATGGAGACTGAGGAAACTGTGATGGGAGTAACGGTGGGGTAGATGAAGAGAAGGTGATGCATGCCGATATGTCTTGTTTAACCTTAATATTAATTCAATGTTTTGTTATAAATGATTAATGGATGGTAAATCAATATTTATGAGACAGCTAATGAATCTGCCAGGACACAATCAGCATTTTAATGCTACAGCCAGCCACTAATAAAACCTGTTACAGTGTGCTGCAGCAAAGCCATGTCTCAAACGCAAGCTGCACTCAAAGATGGTCAAGAAAAGATTTATTAATGCAAAAAGGGTAACCCAGTTCTAGTCCCTTTGAGGCTCTCCACGAAGATACCCAAATGTTCAGAATATAAGGAATGTTGTCCCCTTTATCCACTCTGTTTGTGCCTCAGTTCGAATCAAATTAATTTTTCTTTTTTTTTTTTTACTATCATATATGCTTATTATTCATTGACTGGTCATAGTCAATCAACTTACATGTAGCAGAAGAAGTCCATGTTACAGGTGCAAATATCAAATGTCTTCAAGTTATTTGTGATTGCTTAACATTTAGTTGATCTGAAGACTTTGCAAAAGGGTTTTTAAGCATCATACACTACAGACTATCTGCAGACAGACAACAGCCAAGCCAGTCAAGAACTTACCCACTTTAACTAGGTCCCTTTAGTTATTATATCCAAATACTATGGGTGGTGGGAGGTAGGGCTAAAGCTTATGCTAGTAGCTGGAATTCTGGAGGCTGGAGATTTGGTTACTATAAACATTTTTGGTGAATAAAAATCACCAGAGTTTTAAGTTTTTCTCAGGCTGCTATTACATTACTATTTAATAGGATTTAGTCTCATTCCATGAACAAAGACCAAAAGCTACATGCACATGTGATTGTTTTCATCCGTTTACTTAACTGAAAGCTTAAGTTTCATGGCTGAGATCTGGGCTTGGGCTAACTTTGGCTTGAATACAAGCATAATGGGACACATGGTATAACCAAATTAGATTACATGAGGTAGAATCTCTTGGACCAGAGGTGGTGGGTTCTTAGAAACTCCAGTTGCCTTTACAGAAGACTTTGCATTTACTCATACTCAAACTGATGCTTTGAGTGATGGCCGTCATTATTATCCCCTGCATTTCCAATGGCTTTGCAGAGCAACAGTCTTTGGATGATGGAAGGGCTTCAGTGTCTTAACTCTCGTAATTGTCTATACCTGTGAAAGTGCAGCTGTCAGCTCAGCATACTACTTTTTAATTCTACTAACTGTTAACTTTAGTTATTTTTTCTTTTATTCCCTTAAAAGAAAAAAAAAAAGGAAAAAAGGCAATGTGGACATTTTCTTAAATTTTGACAACTTTATTGTTAACATATCCTCCACATCATGTTGGCTGTCTTTCACTGTTGTGCTACACAATTGTCAGATTGGAAGGCAGTAGCCCGTTAATGGGATAACTGTCAGTTATAAACAATACCCACATTACAGAATATCCTCATCTAGCATTTCTCAACAGGGTTTTATATTTTTGCCTCAAGAAACAAATGGAATTTTATTAAAAATACAGAACTCCCCCTTGATTTTCTTCTTTGGAACTGGGTTGCACTTTTTGAGGCTGAGCACCCAGTTAGACGGAGACTTGGTCATTTTGGATACAGTAGACATTGCAGCATACAGAAACCAATGTAAATACTAAGCTCTTTTGCTGAAACGATCTAATTTCTGCATGGTTGTCTAATGTTGTTTAAACCTGGTTTAAAGACATTTAATTCTAATTTAATTCTTATTAAATTATTATTATCAATGGTCAACCTTTACAATGCATTTCATTTTTGAAAATAATTAAATAAATAAATAAAACATCAAAGTCTTCTCTAGGAAGCAATAAAATCTGTTCTTTCAGACTTTTCTCATCACTTTTCTTTCTACTTAGTCTCAGTCCAAATGCCATCTGAAGCACATAAAAGCAACTTCATCCACTGACTCTCCAGTGAAAACGTTGGCAGTAAAATCATTCTGGATTCCTGTTTGAAAGCCTCATTGGATGAGCTGAAGCAAAGCACATGTTCAAGTTGTATTAATCTGAGAGTGTTTTATATGATGTAGTGGATGATCAAGCAGCTTCAGTGAACTCATTTTAATTCCTTCTGCACAGTTTAAACTAGAACAGTTGTGTGAAGTTCAGATCAGTGGATTTGTTTCACAGAAGAACAACTAAGCCTTCCTTCCACTTCCCAACAGCTTTTATATGGAAGCTACATGCTGGACTGGTTATGCATTCTTTAAAAAAAAGTAGTTAATTACATTTTTATGTAAAAGACAGTGAAGAAAAACCCTTGTAAAAATACCCATCACAGCTTTTTCAGTGTTTCTTGTTCAGTGGTTTTATGTTTTTCTTCCAAGGAAGTATTTTTTAATGTAGTGAGCTAGAAATATATTGAAATGGTATTGTTAACATTGTGTTCAAAACAGCCTTTAAAGCCAGACACGTTTGACATGTTTTCAGAGGAAATAAGTGAATTTATTTA
>JBAMHW010000019.1:21906799-21919933 GCA_037177495.1 Rhadinocentrus ornatus | reverse complement strand
ACGATACGGCCAAAACTTGTTTATTTAATTTCTCTTTGCAGAATTTTTCCAACATTGATGAAGTTAGACTTTGTTGTTGTTGTTGTTGCTTTAAAGAAAGTAATTATTCTCTTTAATTATCATCCTCAAGTACCTGGAATCTCTTAAAGGAAAACGAACATCTCCTCCATGCACAGTTATGTTTTCCATGATTGCCTCCATGGCTTGTTTAGATTTACAGAAGTCTTAATTACCTTCAGGGATATACTCCCCCTTACAACAGGGTGTTGTTCCTCTTAATTTAACTGACTGTCAATGACTCTGACAGCAAATAAAACAGTCCTTCTGGAACATGGTTCGTTGTATTCTCAGAGCCCTGCAATGGTCATGGTATACCTTTAACTGAGGCGACTCTTCAGTTTAAGGTTCGTCAGCCCTGTTCACTGCTGTTTGTTTTGATTGTTGGGGTTTGTTGTCATCGAGATCTCAGCTTGAGTTGTGCTAAGACAAATGTCAGCTGGTTTATTAGCTCAGTTCCACTTGACATTTAAAGTAATTCACTGTTTTCAATTTCCCCACTGTATTCTTGTCTTCCGGTGATGATTGCTGAGATGTGGATGGTGGAGAGGAGGCTTAAGTTTTAATATAACACAACATCCTGTGTAAATTGTGTACATTGCGAAAAAAAAAAAATCCCTGCTGGAATTAATCCAAAAGCCATGACTTAAAATCTTATTCATTGTCAAATTTTCCTATTTTTCTGATGCAGTCAGGTTTTGAATAGTTGTTAAATCAAACTCAAGACATCCTACATTTTCTGTGTCATACCACACTACTGTGCTCAGATTTTCAAAAGAAAATACTGTTTCACCTTCAACAGCCTTTCATTTGTCCTATTTTGTATGACAGGGAGCTGCTATTAATGAAGCTCCCATTAAATGCCTCTCTGTAGCGAAGAAGAATAAAATCCTTTAAATTCTCTGTACGATTCTATTGTTAAACACCCGCATTAAGCAACTTTGATTATCAGCAGCATTTAGCAGGAAGACAGGCTGAAGGCAGCTCTTTTTGATAAAGCACTGTATGGAGATGCACACTGCCAATTAGCATTCAGACAGTAAAAAGCAATCAAGGAGCTCCAGTTGTGTGGTGGTTGAATGTTTCACAAAGCTTCTGTGGTAGAAAGCACTTCAAGCTCAGAAAGGTTTGTTATGCTATCAGGAAGAAGTTAGTAACTCTAGGAAGGTTAAAGCAGCCGCAAATATGAGCTTGCTTCTCTTTTTTAGACAGTTTTTCCCTATTAGACATTGTCCACATACCAAGCTTCCATAGCAACATATAACTCTTGTGTGAATGTACCTTCACAGAAGTGTACCTACATTTTTTCTAGTTAGTTTTTTTTTTGGTTTGTTTGTTTACTTGTAAACACGTAAAGGTACGTAGATGTCTGGCCACTTCATCATCGCCAGTCCAAAAAGATCTTCATACCACTCCCGTTAGGTGTATGGATCAGCCAGCCTGCTTCCATCTAATTTTCTAAAATAGCTGTCACAGTCCCGTAAAGTTAGTGTCTGTAGATATTGTGAGATTTCCGAGACTGAACCACTGGCTTGAAAACCCTCCATTTACTAAAATGCCGCCGAAAATTGTTAGCTGCCACTCGATAACATAGTTTCTAGCCTCCGCTTTTGTCACAATGTTTGCAAACTTTGAAACGGTCTATTGGATGGTTTCTTAGTATGATTGTTAGCAGGATTATAAAAAAAAAACAACAAAAAAAAAACACCAAGTTGTCATGGACAGATCTGATTGAATATATTACCGGAACTCAAAAGAAGTTGAATTCTGAAATAAATCTGGATCCAGGATTTCTTTTTTTGTTTTTTTTCTTCACTTAGCCTTCATGCAGTCTTAGACTTGTTTTACTGTTAATGCTTATTTGACATTTTACTTTTTGCTTCCTGTTTAGTGACAGTAAGGCACCACAGTCTCTTGGTGAAGTTGAAAGGAGTTACTGTCAGCACACATTACACTCAAGTCACTTTTCAGTTGGTTTGTTTCACAAGTGTAGTTTCTTTCTGAACTGAACTTTTGGTTTTACTCCAGTACCACAGATTGTTGGTAAGTTTTAGGCCCTACAACTATTTGCTCAATATCACATTTTGATTTGCCTCCTTGGTGTATAGAAAACCGACACTACAGCTGATCCTCTGCTTTGATTCTTGATGCCTAGGGGCTCTGATAAAATGGTGAGATGTGAGAGTCAAAATTTTGCACAGAGCTTTTGACCAAACTTGCTGTGAGAATAGAAATGCTGCATTATGTTTTAAATCTGCTTGATCCTGTTTCTGGCTTTTGCATCCTGTTATTTCTGTATCAGTGTTCCCAAGAAATGTTTTGACAACCCAAAGGGCCTGATAGTTAGTGTTAGTGAGTTCAGAACACAAACTGACATGCTCTAAAGACTAAGAGGTCTGAAATGGGCTGACACTGTGTGGCCTTTCTCATAAAAATGCTCCAAAACAAGGGAAAAGCAAGAGTGCACATTAAGATGCAAGCGCTTGCTAATGAGTACTTGAGAGGTGACACAGGACAAATTACAAACTTCGTGAAGCTTTCAGTTTTCTGTCACTAGAAATCTTTTGTCTCCCTGTTTTTCTCCTGCCTTGTCCTCGCTCAATATCTCCTGCTGCTGTTTCTAAATTATCTGATGAATAATGTGACATGAAACTCCTTGGTTTGTCGATAAGTCTAACAGCAACGGTGCCACCAAGACAGATTTCTCTTTCTTTTCATCCACTCCTGAATGGTGAACTTTAGACGGTCTTTTATTTTTTTCTGAAAAAGGATATAATTGAAAAAAAAAAAAAAAAAAAAATATCCGAAAGCTGAGCTTCTCATTACTCTTCTTTCACTCAGCTTCTGTTTGCTGTTTGTTCATCTTGGTTTTCTCTGTTATTCACCTCTTCATCATCATCCGCCCTCCATCTTTAGGTGATGCATGGTTGTAGAGGATCTATAAAGTGCAGCCAGTAATTACTCTCAAAGAGCAGTTTACACCTTGTGTAGATCATCTTTCATAAATCAGAATAAATCTTAACATACAGATAAGTGGTGAACTAAAAGAGAAACATTAATCTTTGCAGTGAGAGAACCTGATGGATATTTGACTAAAAGGCATTTTGTTAGCATTGTTTGGACCTACTTGAGTTCCTTAAGAGAAGATTTACCATTATTAGTATTAGTACTACTGTAGTGATGATCTGACTGGCATGTAGAGGCTAACATCCAATCCAAGCTAACACCAGGAGGCGGTTTGCTTTGACTATCTTTTCTTATTTCAGGTCAACTGTCTGGCCATTCCTGATTTCTCTGTGTTACCAAAAAATAAAATGCAACATGATAATAAATATAAAACGCTTGGTGAGATGTATTTTTCAGATTGTCTTTTCTTTCTTTTTTTTTCCTTTATTTACTTGCATAAATTTATCTGTCAATAGTTACATTTATGATTAAAAAAGTACATGTAAACACACTCTATCTGGATATGTTAGCCCGGTTTTGAGAGCTTCACTTTAGTAGAATTTCACCCAGACTAATGTGTTTACGTGACATTAAAAGTTCTTTTTTTTGTATAACACAGTAATACATTTTTTCCTAGCCTTACAAAAAAACCTGCACGTGTTTAACATGTGAACACGTAGTTTTGCACATGTGAGACATATTTTGCACATGGAAAATGTGCTTTTGGAACATTTTCATGGTAAGAGCATGTGAAACCCATGCCATCTCATGTAAATCCTGTGGATAGAAACATAAAACATGTCCATACAAAACAACGTGTGATTTACATTAAAAGATTTTCCAAAATCCCATGTTTCTCATGGAAAAAATATATATTTTACATGTGTTCCATACTGTCTGTCTCAACGTGCCAATATGTGCATAACCACATGAAACGCGAAACACGTTTTTCTGTAAGGGTACTTACACGCTTACTCTTACTTTACTTTTTGGAATAGTATGATTGAAACTGTAATAAAGATGCAGAATTTTATTACAAATTTTAAATAAGAAATCTTTTCAGTGTGCCACTATTGTTCTTTCTGTATGTTTTTCCTGCGACAGCCCACGCTGCAAAGAATCAGTGGGTGCATTATTATTGGTATTTTTCAAGTGTCATTGTGCAGGAATCAAACCTCTGTATTGCTACCCTGCAGTTTCCGGGTGCAGAAATATGTTGTGTGTCAGCTGCAAAATGAGAGGATTACCATGTCATTATAATGGTTTGAGTCAGCAACACTGCGCTTCATGATGCCACTGCTGCAAAACAAAATCTTCTTATCCCTAAGGGGGGGGGGGGCTAATATCCTATATTTAGGTGAACATTAAGGGCCATTACCAGACAGATAAGGTGCATTATTGTGGGGGCTTCTTTTGGTTAAATGAGAGCATCTTTCATTTTTTCTTTAACTGAATCTAAGAAAACATTAAGAAAATGTTAAAAATCTGATAAAACATTAGGAAAATCTCTATGTATTTTACTGCCAGAAAGAAATGGGAAGAATTTACAACAGATATGTTGCAACAAGTAACTTTAAAAAGAAAATTCAATGATGACTATTTTATTTGAACATAATGGGAAAACATGTACAGAAAACAATATGAATTTCTAAATTGAGCAAGTTGCCCATCTTTTGATGGTGAACAAAGCATCTGTTTAGGGAAATTTGCTTACACCATGATGGGCAGATTCTACTGCAACCTTGCCTGCTGAAATCTCTTTGAGTTGCGAAATTTAGTAATGAATACATTTGCCTCAACGGCTGTGGTCAGCTTTGATATTTCCACCACTGTGTCTGAGCAACAAGCTAACATTTGTTGCTCATTATCCAGCTGGGGAGTAAAGCAGCAGGCACAGGGGAAGGATTTTAGAATATTAACTGGAGGGGTGTTATAACTCTTTGTGTTGAAAATTATATTTTCATTAATGAGCACCCTTGTAGTTTGGTTTAAAATGCTTAAACCCCTTGTCCTTTAATCTCCAAAGCTGTTCTTTGCGAGAGATTATGTTGACTGATTAGCCAAAGCAGAAGGAGTTGTTCTGCATGAAGTTAAGCTGTAGTGGTCACACCAATACTAATCTCACAGGTTTAAGTAAAGGATTTTACAACTCAACCATATCCTGACCTTTTCCCACAGAGCTTGCAGTGCTTGAAAGTACCCTGCTCCTTCCATCCCTAAATAACAGCCCTTCTGATTACTCACACATTTAATCTGGAGGCAAACCATTTCTGCCTTCACACACAAAACAAAGCAGACATTTGTCTCTGAAAACAGTAGGAATCTCAGCATGTGTGGAATTAAAATGGCTCTGCAGAGCACAGATAAAGAGATTTTTTATTTATTTTCTTTTGGTCAGTCTTTTAATGTTATGCAGTATATTTGCATTGCATTTGTACACAAGTTCCTATTCATTAGCCCCTATTTTTTTTGGAGTCATGTTCTAATTCTAATGTTCTTTTAGCCTGTGTAGAATTATTACGACAGAATTTTATCTTACTATAAAAGGTCAGAGACTTATGAGGCAATGGGCTTTTTGACTTGGAAAAACAAATTGCGGAGTTTTATTTCTTGCTAGGGGGGGAATGTAACCTGAAATGAGAAGTATGCTAAAGTTATTAGCTTAAGCTGACTCCTAACACGAGAAACCCACAAATTGGTGAATTTTGGACAATTATATTCACTTAGAATTTTGGAAAGCAGTGTCAGCCTATACCTGATCAAATTTGAAAAAAATACATCTGCACTTTTTGCGAGCAGACTGTTGTCACATATAGCGTTCAATGTGAAGGCTGTTAGTAGTTTATGCCATCTTAATAAAGCTGTTGTAATTGAACTTGAGATTTGGATTGATAAAAGGAAAAAGATTTGAAAACCTGACTGCTTTTGTTTGTTTTTTAGTTGCGGTTCTAATCCTCAAAGATGTTCTGTGATGTTAAGCATCAGACTGCTTCTGCCAATTTTTTTTTTTTATTTTGGATACCCCAACTAAACAAAAAAAAACATTTACAAGGTAGTATTTTCAGTCCATGATTTTCAAGTTTAACTAATAACCTATGCTCTGCTAGGAAAAAAAACTTGCAAGATATTGCTAATTAGCACAATCACCAATGAACATGTAGCAAGAATATCTTTCCATATTCTTGCATCTAAAATTTACAGACATTACAAACAGCGTTAATAGTGACAAAATAAATAGTGGCTAAACAAATGCTCATAGTAAAGTTGGCTAACATAGTTTTAGCATCTTCCCAGCTAGTTAGAATGATGCATAGTTGCTGCACAGTTTCTTTTTGTTCCTCCCCCACTTTTCTCATTTAGTTGCTGCATTTCATTCTATAAATGGTTTTAAAAATGATAATTGCCACAGTAAATGTCTCAGCAGTTGGTCTGTCTTGACAGAACAAGTAACTTGTCAAGTTGCAAACTGGACTCTCTTGTGAAACAAACAGTGATTTGAGGGTTTGCATGAGCTTTTCACAGATCCTCTAGACGTCTGGTTCTCAACCTGGGGAACCAAAGAGTACTGGGGGCTCCTGAGGCTTTGAACTTTCAGAGCCATTGTGATTAATGTCCACATATTTTCCTTGTTTTAAGAAAAGAAAAATAAATAAATAAGGCTATATGTTCTTCATTTAAGTTTGGCTTCATGGAAAGACAGGATATTTTATGGTTGTTTCATTTTTTTTAAAACATAAAACCAAGCATGGTTTTAGCTCAGGTGGGGCAGGGGGTCCATGGTTTTTTAGCATTTGCATGAAGGGGGTCACCAAGGAAGATGGGTTGGGAACCAATGCTCTAGACCAGTGATCCCAAAACCTCTTCTGCAGGGCTCTCCAATCCCACTATCACATGTACCCCAATGCTTACAAAAAAATATACAAAGAAATGTGCCACAAAATAGTCTTAGTTGATTGGCAGCTATTTCATTAATTATAGTTACAACCTTGTCATTAAAAGAGGGAATGATCAATTACTCTACTACAGTGAGAGGCGTTTGAAACCAGAAAACTGCTAACTACTTCAGGTAAATATAGTTTTACCAGACAAATGCTGCTTTAGTAAAACAGCTCTGCTATTTAAAACAGTTAGGTCAAGTATTTCTAAAATTTCAACACATTTTTCTTTGTGTTGAGATGAGAAGGCCCCAAGTCAGGTTGTAACTTGTTTGGCTTCATACTGTAAGATGTTGATATTATGAGACATAGACAAGACCACAGTGTGTTGTCTTGTCTTTGACAATTACCATTACTTAAGCTTTGGGCAAGACATACCTCATCACATTATGTTGTCTTTTTTTTGGTAGTTGAAATGTCTGTTGTTAATTTCTCATCATTTGCCCAATGGTACTGATCTTTCTTTCTGATATACTTACCTTGGACACATTGTGGAGTGCTTGTTGTCTTATTGATCATATAACACAATATTTGGATTTATCCACATTTAGATATTTTCTCATGAAACCTTTAGAATATATGTTTGGCCTGTTATTTCGCTTTTACGACTCACATCATCTTCATGGGTTAAGCTGATGAAGTCAGGCTTCAATGCTTCCCTTAGCTGCACTTGCTGTAAGTTGCTATGAATGTGTGTCAGCTAAATGCCTCCAATGTAAAATGAGATGGAATTGAAAACAGCTAATAGAGTTGGGGCTGTGATTAGCCTTGGAGATGCTGCAATGAACTGTGGTGGCGGTTTATATCAGCAGTGTCCCGCTGGCTCTGTTTGCCTGCTGACATGATAGCACTTCCTGCAGGAAAGATCCTAATTAATTGTTATCATTATTTGTTTATTTCTGCCTGCAGCCATTTCTCATTTCCTGTCTGGACTCACTATCACATCTCTGTCTGCCCTATTTTCTGTCACTCGGATCACCGTCATATTCTATGTTTGCTTTTTTTTCATTTTTCACTTTTTCATTCCTTTCTTTTTCCTAGAACCCTGTTACCCTTTCAGCCTCCTTTTCAATCATTTTCCGTTTATTCTTTTCTCTTGATGTCTTGTTTTTCTATTACATATTTTCTGTCGGTCCTTTATTTTTCTCGTCTTTTGAATTCTTACTTGATTGTTGGCAAAAAAAAAGAGACAGTTTGCTTGAAACGTCTTACAAACAGTGACCAGATAAAAAAAAGAATAACATTTTTTTAATCATTTACAGCATTTCCACTCTTTAGTATTCTCACCATTGTATTTTGACTTTCAATATATATTGCAATTGTGTGTGTCAAGTGTGTTAGCTATGCACTTTGTCGTTGAGTGCCTGATCGTTTCTGGGTGATAATAAATCTGCTTCTGTATAAAGTGTAAACAGCCGACGTGTGTAAGGTGTTTGTTGGTTTCAATATTTTTAAATCTATCATAAGCGGAAATGAACAGGCCTAATGCAGTAGAAAGTAAGTAAATCATTTAACGCATGTGAGTAGCTAAAAACCTTTTTCAGGCAGCCTACTAAGCATGATTATATTTTCCCTGTCAGTGTTCCTTGTTTGAGAACTGATGTCTGAGCTCAACTTACAATCACAACAGGCATTCAGATTGAAATGTCTAATTCATGGAAAAGGGAAGGGGCTAAACTTTCGAGTTTAACTTGTGGCATTAAATTAAATTCTTTTTCCCTTAAAGCCTGATGATACAGCTTCATAATGATGAAACCTCCCCTTTTTTTCCAAGAACACCAAGTCAGAGAAAATTTAGTGCTTCTTCTTGGTGACCCTCTTCATGCAAATCCTTAAAAGCCATGGACCCCCTGCCCCACCTGGGTCTAAAACCATGCTTGGTTTTATGTTTTCAAAAACTGATATAACCATAAAATGTCCTGAACATATAGCCTTACTTTTTTCCCCTCTTTTCTTAAAATAGGGAAAATGTGTGGGCATTAATCACAATGGTTCTGAAATAAAGCCTCAGGGGGCCTGTACTCTTTGGTTCCCCAGGTAGGGAGCCACTGGTTTAGAGGAACTGAAAAAAGGTCATGAAGCAAATAGATGTACTTAGTTGTCTTCAGCTTGTCCTGCTAAATTTATGTTTCCATTAGTGATAAAGCATAAACTAGTGGTCAAAATGTATCACTCTTGCCTTTACTACACTATATATTTTATTGAGTTTTACTCTCATAAGGTGAATTTGTGACAGGCATGGCATATGGACTGCTGTGGAAGTGATGTGCATTTTTTGAATACATGATCCAACTCTGACCTGTGGCTATTGTGGTTTGAGTAGAAATGTGAAGAGCTTACACACAGTTTAGCTTATCCTTTTTTGTCTTCTGGAGTTGACAAGTCTTACAATTAAACATTAGTGGAGGGGATTTATACTTTAAAGGTTTTATTACGGGTAATCCAAATAAATGGAAACTCTAGACTATATCAAGTATGACATTTTAATAAGGATTAAATCTAGACCTCTAAAAAACCTGCAGTCTTTTTTTGAACTTTGGGTCAGCTACTAATCTGGCCAATGAAATCTCATGCACCCTTGGTAGCTATATAGGAACATCAGTTATTTTGCATTCCTGTCCAGTGGATTGCTAGCTTTGAGGTGTTAGCAACCAAGATAATCACTAATCCAGTAAAGCCATGAAAAACTGTTTCTCATCTCCCACTTTTGGCTAAGTTACCACTTTAGGGTTGGCATTAACCAGTTCAGATTGTAGCTTTGGCAATGATATAGCCTGGGCACATTCATAAAATATATATTTCTTTATCACACCATAAGCTAGACATGCTGACATGCTACTCCTATATGGAAAACCTCAATATCTCAAAGATGATGTTTGCTTGGTTGATGTCTGAACTGTGCCTCATGTAATTTAAGGCATAAGAAAGTTGATTAATTTATCCATGGTTTGTGGAGATCCTTTTTTTTTTTTATTTAAATCATAGACAGCCCCTGAGGCTTGAACTGAATTACCACCAAATGCCAAACCTGTTTAGATTTTCAGACTTGAATAAATTTAGAAGTGCCATCTAGGGATATAACCAACATAGTAATGTGTGTAAATGGGGCAGATCACACCCAGTCAATGAACCATTGACATAAGCCCCTTCACCTGTCAACTGTCCTTAAACGAGACACCCCCACACTGCCCCTGATATACTCATCAGTTTGTGATTTTAGACAAAAAAGGACATCAAATACAGAGTCCAAGTATATGATAATAAGCTATTCCAATGTTTGTCTGAATGGCTAAATGACAAATATACTCAAACTGCTTTGTGGGTTTTTATTAAGGGTGACCAGCATTTTAATGTGCAGATCATTTATGTGACACAAATATAAATAAGTAAAACTTTCTGAAAGTTTCCACTTTCATGCATTGTGGTGTAATATGCAAATTAACTATGTGTTCTCTGTGTGTAGAACATATTCCATACATATACAAACTTAAATGGAGTTACCCAATGACCTGTAGTATCAACAGAATCAGATGTAAAGCAAATAGGTAGTGTAACCTATTATTTAATCTTGAATAATCAGGGAGTCTTTTGCACTTTTTTGTACAGACAGGACAACTTACAGCCAATTTATAAAATTCCTCCTCTCGGATGTGAATAAACTTAGCTTAGAGCTACTAAAATAGAGCAGATAGCAATCAGTGTGTACATGGCTTACTGAAAACAGTTCAATTGTTATTATCTATGATATGTTTTTGTTATTGGTAGATTTGTTTTATTTTTCTCATCATCTTTCTAATTAAGTTTAGAGGGCATAAAGAACAGGCCAATTTAAACTACATTTGGGAATAATTTAAACATGAATTGGACGCCTCATTGGTTGGTTGGTAAAAACTTAGCGAGCGGAAGCCTAAACAAACCAAAAACCTGCTGTGGAAAGTAGGTTAGATGACCATAACTGTTCAAGTGTCAAATTTACAGTAAGTTGTTGTGGCTTAGTAGTTGCTGCATCATATTTCTGAAAAGTTTGATGCAAACATGCAAAGACACAAGCACACAAACACATCTGCAACTGTTTAAAAAAAATAAATAATAAAGCTTCAGTCTCTGTAATCTACTTTGAAGATTTGGCCTTGTTTCATCATTCTCTCTAGCTCAGACCTTTTAAGTGTCTCTGAGCAACATGTAATGGTTTCTTGATCTCTCACACTTTTGTTCTCTGTATTTTCTGTCTGTCTTCTCTTCTTTTCAGATTCTTTTACATTTTTTTCTGTGTCATGAGTCATGCTTGTATTCATCCTTTTTTTTTGTCTTTCCAGATCAGCTGTGTCTGAAAGTTATTTTTTATATGTTGGGAATAAATTACCTTGTGAAAGTATACAGTATGTGAAGTTGGTGGTTAAAACAATATATGATGTATGGTAAACCACAACGCAGATATGCTGTACACAATTAAGCCTGTGTAGTAATGTGAGCTCCATCTGTCCCACAGGTGGCGGTACAGGCAGCCAGCAGACCATTCTCCATGAGGAGCAGTGGAAGATGCCGGCTCTGCCAGCACTGCTGCTGTCGATTTATGTCGTCGTCCTGCTGCTGACTATGGCACCGCTCTCCTTCAGCCAGGCCAACACCCTCTCTGCCGTCCGGATGGGTGAGTACTGTGATTACTACAATGTATTTTTGTCAACATGCAGTACAAACTAAACCTTCTAAGGCTTAACATTTTCAGAGTTGTTTGCTTAAATTGAACTTTATGTCACCTCAAAGCAAAACATAATTTCTATTTGTGTAGCTTCCTTATATTTGCAGCAATTTACCCTAACTGACAATTATTTTGTCTCAAAATATATACAGAGAGGTATATATCAAAGAACTTTTGCTTGGTTTTGTGATTTTTAATCACTAAACAATGCAAGACAGAAATTGAATGATGTAAAAGCTTGTGTGGAACAGGCTGAATTTGAGCATTTACTGTATGATGACCACAGAAAATGTTTTTGGATAACACCAAAGCAAGGCAAGTTTAACTATATGGCAAATTTAATGTATTAGACTATTCTGTGCTTTGCACAAGTGATTAAAAGCATTACAGCGGGGTGCAGATAATGCATTAAGAAATACATTAAAACAAGCTTCAGAAAGAAATAAACTATAATAAATAAAGACAGAACAAGCTAGAATAAAAGATAGAATAATATAAAATACAAAAAATTAATGTTGCAGTCTGAGGCATTAACAGGTGCTTTGTTAGAAAGCCAGAGGCAAAAAAGAACATTTTTAACCTTGATTTTAAAACAGCTGACTCTTTCAGCAGACTTGCCATTTTTGAGAGTTTGTTCCACATGTGAGGAGTAAAAACTGAACACAGCCTCTTCATGTTTAGGTCTGAGTTCAGCTGCAGTGCACATTCAAAATGGCTGGTGTGTTTAAGTCAGCTAACTAGTGTGTGTTGCGCTGCATAAAAAGAAACTCGTCTGGTACATCACGTGGGGTCCCGGAAGAAAAAATTGCATTGTGCCGCCTTGGACATGGTGACCCCTCCAGAAATACACATAATAGATGTCATTGTGCCTTCAAACAAGTCAAGAGCGTGGAGTTTTAAGTTCAGAAAGTTATGTAGTGCATGTAACATTTAACAACTTTTCTCAAGTTTTAGTCACTTTTATTCACAAAAAGTCGCAAATTAAATTAATGTATTGTTAAATCATTTAGCTACTCACTTAAAAAGGAAACAAATTGCATAGTGGAGAGCAATTCTAATAAATAGAAGAAAATAAATGCATTTGGATGATATGATGTCTACTTTTAAATGGCTAAAACTTTTATGAAAGTAATGTTTTTTCTTTATTTTTGCTGAATGGATCAAGCTCAGAAACTAAAATAATAATTTCCACCCTCAGCTGTGCAACTAAAGAATGCACAGGCCGGTTACTATTATTATATAGTCAACTTACAGTAAAAAAATATTTAAATGGATAATTTAAATGGTGTTTTGCATAGCCATTCCATTTTTAATTTTTATTTACCAGTATTTGTATAATATCGCACCAGTTTGTTCTGCGGGCTGCACGGTGGTGTGGTGGTTAGCACCGCAGCCTCACAGCAAGAAGGTCGCTGGTTCGAGCTGGGGGAGGTTCGAATGTGGGGGTTGGTGGCCTTTCTGTGTGGAGTTTGCATGTTCTCCCCGTGTATGCGTGGG
>JBAMHW010000019.1:21869864-21898600 GCA_037177495.1 Rhadinocentrus ornatus | reverse complement strand
GTTCGGGGGTTACCGCCACGACAGGCACCGACAACCTTACGGCCACAGCTGTGGCTGGCCGCCTCGACAATAGAGGCGCGGAACACAGCCCACTCGGACTCTATGTGCCCCACCTCACCCGGGACATGGTTGAAGCTCTGCCCGAGATGGGAGTTGAAACTCTTTCTGAGAAAAGTGTTTTTTTAAAAGGCCAAATCTTACAACAATCATGCAGTGACAAACTACCTTTTACACACTGGCTCCTCTGTGGTTTGGAGATATCTAACAATGAACATAAGCTAAACGATTCCTCCAGGGTGACTGATTGCACAGCCTAAGATAATTAATGCCAGTTTTTAGCAGCAGCTGAAGGACACTGATGCTGCTGAAAAATTAAAAATCTTTGGTGTAATATTTATGATCCTGACTTGCTTTTTAAAACTGAAAGATGAGGAAGCATTTGTTTCCACTTTCTTTTGATCTTAAACATTATGATGCCATAGTAGACATAAGGACAAAGGATGGACACTAAAACACGAATAGCTGTAATATGTAATGGAGTCCATTGGAGAACCTGGCTGAGATGGTCCTATCTCAAAGTCACACAGTAGTGCCATAGGATTGTGTTCAACTTTGTTAAAGTCACTTTGGAATGAGGGTGATAATAGAGAGCTTGTTCACAAATAAACGCCAGGACTTAAAAATGGGGTCAAAATTGATTAACACAAAATTAAACCTGATTTGATTGTTGGTTACACATATAAGGTTAACAAAAAGTAAGTATATTTGTGTTTGGTGAAATAATTCTTTCTTGTAGCAATGCTTCTCTGCAATGAAACAATGTTAAAAAGCCCATTTATCTTTCTTTTAAATGGTGCCACATTAGTAAGAAAAATGCATTTGTGGGGTGAGCAGCAGAGCTGAGTATGTGGGTTGCACCAAGAATCTACTTGCCAAATCTCCTTAGCCAATGCCAAACATCTTATTCTTCTATTGACCGTGTTTTTGTGTTTACAAAGTTGGACATATTGGCAACAAAATTTCTTCATTTAAGATACAGGGGCCTGGATAGCATGTGGAGAGCCATACACAACAGCCTGGCACCTTCTCCTAATGCTTGTCACCTGCTTTATCACACGCTGCTGTGGGATGGCATCCCATACTTCAACCAGTATTTGTCACCACTAAGCCAATTTGATTGTCTTGATCACTCTGGCATGAACAGCAAATCTCACAAGTGTTCAAAAGGGTTTAGGTCTGGACTGCAGCAAGGTAATTCTGTCCTCTCCACTGCCAAATTATAGAGGTAGTTTCTGATCAATATGCTTTTGTGGGGTTGAGCCTTTTCATCTTGGAGAAAATAGTTTAGCCCCAGACTATGGAGATATAGGATTGGCACTGATTGCAGAATTCCATCTCAATATCTCTTTGCATCAAGTTTGCCTCGAATGAGGAGAAGCTTTGATTGTCCAGCTCGCGAGATGTTGCCCCAAACCATCACAATGCCTCCACCAAATACTTTTATCATAACAATGCAGCAATCACCAAAGTGTTTTCTGCATCAATGCCACACTTTAACCCAATGATCCATCTGCCATCTGGACTTATCAGTGAACATAATGTTCACATGTCCAGGGTCCAGTGCATATGTTGCCAACACCACCACAAATGCGCCTGACAGTCAAGGACAGTCATGGCAATTATTAGCAGAAAAAGCTGTTTGGCAGTGACAGAAAAGATTGGGTAACCAACATACTCTACTGCTAATCCCACAAATGGATTTTTGCTGTTATGTGGCACCATTTTAAAGAGAAATAAATAGGCTTTCCAACAGCAAAAGATTATAGCTAGGAAGCAGTATTACAACAAATTAATAATCCAACAGAATTTTTCTTACTTTCTGTGTTAAGTTAATATACTAGGTAATTTTAAACTGTGTGAGTTGTACTTTTACTTTCAATCTTTTGTTTTAGAAACAAGTGTTTGACCTAAGAATAAATAGTTCAAGTGTAAATATTTATCTTCTTTGTAGTTTTATACCACAAAGTTCTGCTAGTAATTCTGTCTGTCAATACAGTAATTGAAGAATGTGAGTCAAGACTTTTCTATCTGCAGTGATAACACATAAACAAGTTTTTTGTTGGTGGAGGAATTTAATGACCCGAAAGATGGTGTAGTCACTCAGTAGGAGACCTGCCACAAAAACACAAAGATTCTCTAATTACAGAGATTGTCTCTGATCTCATCTACTGTAAGTTGTTTGTCCAAATGACGATGAAACTGCTTTCATGTGATAATTAGTGTTCATGTGAATAGATTGCTGCACATGGGGATTAATTTGTCCATAAATAAGAAATTACAGGGACACAGTTTCCAAAGATATTGCTCATGTAAATATGGTTTTCTCATACACAAATAGTTGTTTCCCTTTTTGTCTCATTTTAACAAGCAAAAATCCACACACTGATGATCTCCCTCAGTACTTTATTACATAGTAAACTGTGCAATGCTTCAGTCAGCAGATGTTTCTTTTTCTTCTTGTTCTCTTTTTTAAAGGTTTACAGTCTACTTCAGATGAAGAAGTTGTTAGACAAAGACTAGGCAGAATAATGTGTTCTGAATCCGACAGGCACTCATCAACCTGTTACTGGACAGATAAATGCATGCACCTGCAAACCCACTTTCCCCCCTGTAATGGTTTGGGTGGTAAAGCTTACTGTTGTGCATGAGTAAGCATTTATCCAAATGAATGAAAAAAAAAAGCTACATGGATGGAGGATACATAACTTTTGTTTCTTTACATGTGCACAATTTCTTCACTTGGGTTTCGGCTCCAATCAGACCTGCACTGTTTACATGGAACCTGAAAACGTTATTCAGAATATGATGTTTATGCATATACATGCATCATTTAGCTGAACGGAATAATCCATTCTTACATACCAAGAATTGTGCTGCTTCCTGACTTCACTGAAACAGCTGTAGAAGAAGAAATGCTGATTTCCGACGTAAACAAACTGCTGACTGTGCACATTGATTCAGTTTTACTGATGTCAGTTTTTTTTCCCCCCTGGGATTATGTTTGATCAAGCTATGTCTTTGGAGGAGGATTTCCGACAGCTGACCAAAAATAGTTTTTATCATTTAAGAGCTATCTCTAAAGTTGTCAAAATCAGATCTTAAAATTCATGCTATCTCATCTTGTAATTCTGTTTTCACTGTTTCATAAGGCGACTCTCAACAGACTTCAGTTAGTGCAGAACTCTGCTGCCAGACTATTGACAGGTACGCTCAGAACAGCCCACATCACCCCCATTTTATCTAAACTCCCATGGCCTCCAGCTAAATACTGTATTTAAATTTTTGTTTTGACTTTCCGGTTGTTACATGGTCAGGCCCTCCAGTATATTGCTGTGTCCTTACTTCTTCAGGCCAGAGCCTCCTTAAGTTCCCAAAGACCCATTTTAAAAGCTGGCTTTTCAGGCTGTAGGCCCCAGACTCTGGAATGACTTCCAATCCCTCCGTGTGGTCGACGCCATGGACTCTTCTAAAAAGCAGTTGAAGGCTATTTTATTCAGGAAAGCTTTTTGTTGATGGTTATTATTTATTTAATAAAATTATTTTGGTGTTTTATTTTTATGTACAGAACTTTCTGATTTTAATTGGTGAAAAGTGCTTTACAAATAAATATTACTTACTTACTTTACAAATAAACTTCACTAATAATTTTAAATTTATTTAAAATCTTAAGCAATGCATTTGTATGACATATTACATATTAAATATCACAGTTATGTTTTGGTCCCACCATACCGTAATGTCTTTGTTTTTTTTGTAATATGAACTTTATTGAGCAAAACAACCAGTACTTTACGTTGACATACGGCTAATGCCACATGCACGTGCAGTAAGGATCTTCTGAATATGCATTTTACTGTGAAACAATGAGCATAAACCATCAGCAAGGCCCATACGTATTGATCGAAATTAAATTTAGTTCTGAATAAGTGTGATCGCATCAGAAATTTCTGATTCGCATGCTGTCTCATTGGTTACCCATTTTTATTCCGATCAGGCTTTAAATCCAAATACTTGTGTCCATGTGAACATGGCTGCATTCTCCTTAGACTGTCATAAAGATCAAAGCAACAGCACACATTCGGCTATTTGGTCATAGCTAAATTGTCATTTTCTGAAAAAAGGACTTTATGCAATAATGTAACAGTCATCTTTTTGACAAATGCTGACTTGTAACTTTAAGATGGAACTACTTAAACAACCATATGCAAAAAACAAAAAATGTCTTGTAACTGAAACAACACACAGGGAATCCCAGTTTCATTGATGTGTTTAATCCAGCTCAAAGATAGTAGATTCTTCTTTGTGTTTTTTTTTTTTTTTTTTTAAACAAGTCCTGTTCATTTGTCTGCCTACAAATTTGAAAATACTACAAAGACAAGCAGTGTTCTTGTACAAGATTTAATGTGTCTTCTTATTTCATATCTTATAAATGCCATAACACAAGCATATCTATTGCATTCAGGTCAGAAGTATGGGATTTAAACAACATTTGTCCATAAGTCTAATTTAGTCTACGATATGTTTTTCCGACAGAAATATGGTCTTACTATTCCTTGATTTGCACACAGTGAGCTTTTTAGACTTTGAGAAGCTCCTTTGGTTTGGTTCTCTTAAGTCTTGTATCATTATACTGTTCCACAAGTGCTTCAAGTACATCACGATACCCACTAAAACCAAAAAATCAATGAAGCTCGAATTTCACCTTTAAATACTGTTTGTTCATATAATGTTGCCAAAAAATAAAAATTGGAAAGGTTTTAAAAACTCTTATGCAATTTTTTAAATTGAGCATACATACTCGTGTGGTCATCTTTTCTTTTTTTTATTTATTTTGCCACCCGGCAGCTGCTAAAATCTTATGAAAACCAATGTGCCTCTTGACGTTTGCCGGCTGTTTAGCTTTCTGCAACAACAGCAGGTATTTCTGGCATCAAGAAATCACCATAGAGCAAGCCAAAGCCGCATTTGATTGCTGGCAGTTGCCCATCATGACTGGAGTACTTCAGTTACTAAAACCTTTTCAAGCAGTCATTTATATTTAACAGCCACTGAGTCATGAACCTTGAAATTTTGGTGAAAGCTTTGGGTGTTAGAGTGGAACAAAATTAAATTTTCTAGTACTGGAAAAAAGAATAGCAACTGAAAGGGAACATTCACACACCTGAACATGATCAAAGTCAAAGCTGACATTTGGGTAAAAAATAAATAAATCCCCACAATCCTGCAAGAAATGAGGGATCATGAGCTCCAAATGTTAATTAATTAATTATTCTGAAGATATTTTGAAGAGTTACTGTATATCTGAAGTAAAAAAAAACAACATAAAGGCATTTGTACTTTAAATCCTTCTGACACCCAGCCACAAAACTCTGAATTCAGCCTTTCTCCTTTCTTCCTCATTGTATCACTTCTTAAGGTCAAAGTGTGGGTCTTGCTTTTTTGCTGGAACTCTGCTTACCAGAAAGAAATTACATGAAAGAATTGTATGATCCATTGTGTGTGTGTATGTATGCATGTGTCAGATTTAACTGTGTGTGCGCGCAGCCCTCGGCTGGTATTAATGGAGGAGTGAAAGGTGAGCCATTACAAACCACCAGGCGACCTGGTTGCCATGGCAGCGTGCATGTAAGTGCTTGCCAGACTTTCTGAAGCTTTACAAGTTGAAGGCAACAGGGATTTAAACTCTGTGCCATCCGGGTTCAGAGAAGTACAGGCAAAAAAAAAAAGTCTTAGCAAAGGAGAGCTGAACTTTTATGTCCAACATTAAATCTCTGCATTTATTAAAGTAAATTTTCCTCCATGGAATGACATGAGGGCGAAAAACGAGAGGCTGTGATTGCAGAGTTGTGTTCGGGTGCTGCTGTAAATCATGAAGGGAAGTCACAGAGAAGCTCTCTGATACAGTTTCAGTCGAGTTTGTTAGCACTTACAAATGATCCAACCTGAGATCCAAACAAAACGAGTTGGGGAAAAACAAATGGAAGCATGAAGCAAGTTGAGGTGGTATAGGGAGGCATAAAGTGGTTTGTTAAAACAAACAAAGCAAAGATGGTAAACAGACTGGTGGAAATGGGAAGGAAAAGCAAAACAATAGAAAAATATTTGGGCAAAGAGATACAAAACAAAAGAGGAGCAGTAGTGAGTGTGACAAGTGTTTAAAAAGATGTTTTTTTTTATCTGACACCATTTGAGTACTAAAAACAAGAATAATATTTGTGTCAATATATGAGGACAAAAGATACAAATGAATAAAGGAAGATACTCTCCTACTAAAATGCCCCTGTGAGTCTTTGTATCATACATAGTATATTATGAGCTTTATTCACATTTTAAAAATATGCAGTCTCCAGAGATCAAAAAGCAAATGTGAGTTGTTTAAAAGTCAGAGAATGTGTGTGTTTTCACATCTGATTGGCTTTTATCAGCAATTATACGTGTTGTGTGTAGTTTTGAAACTGCGACCGGCGTTGAAGAACAAATGCAGACACTGGAAACAAGCAGTTTGGGAACACATCCAGCATCACCATGCTGAACACTGGGGCCCCTCATATATGTGTGCTGAGCCCCCTCCTCTTCACTCTGCTGACCCATTACTGCACACCATCGCACAGCTCCAACCTCCTCATCACGTTTACAGATGACACGACTGGTATGTCTCATCAGAAACAACGATGAGACTACAAGAGCGAAGAGAACTGCCTGGCCTTGTGGTGTGAACATAATAATCTCTCTCTGGACGTGGAGAAAATGAAGGAGATTGTTGTGGACTAGAACACTCCCCCAGCATACAACTCTAAACATCAATGGTGCTACGGTGGAGAGAGTGAGGAACACCAAGTTCCTGGTTGTGCAAGTCACAGAAGACCTCTCCTTGACAATTAACACTATATTACTGGCCAAGAAATCCAACCAGCACCTCTACTTCCCCCACAAACTGTGAAAAGCTAAAGTCCCGGCCCCCAACTTCTACAGAGGCACCATCGAGACCAACCGTGTGGAATGGTGTCTGCTCCATGTCTTGCAGGAAGACCCTTTAACACATTGCGAAATTAGCTGAGAACATTGTCAGTGCCTCTCTCCTTACCCTGCAAAACATCTACACCTCTTGTTTCACCCGTGAAGCCCTCTGCATCACGGGAGACCCCACCCACCTGTCACACTGCTTCTTCAGCCTGCTGCCATCAGGAAGGAGACTGCGCAGCCTGCAGGCAGGAACAGCTTCATCCACCAGGCTGTCAGGAGGATGAACCCCTCCCCTCCTCTGCCCCCCTTCCACACACACACATACACCCTGGACTTTGACACCCCCCCATCAACGCTTTTTACACCCTCAGGTTGACACCCTTAGGAACAAGCAAACAGCCACTCTTATCACTTTTACCAGACCATAAACTAACTCAATCTTCTTTTTTTTGCACTATAACCACAAACACATTTTTTTATTTTTGTGTTTTATTTTCTTAGTGACAGTAGTTGTTTTGTTTATTGGTTTACATTCTTGTATTTCATGTACAAAGGTTTGAGAGAACCATAAGTTCAATTCTCTGTTTGTCCTGTGACAATGAAGCTGACTTCGGCTTTGACTTTGAAAATGTGTAATTAGCTCATTTGTGGTTGTTAACTATTATCCCCACTACTTTAAGAGTTCTTCATAGTGCTAAGGGACTAACAAAAACAGACGTTTTCCAAAAATGTCCACAAATTCTGCAGCTCTGGAAAGATTGAAAAAGTTGCAACCGTTTCTGGTAAAGCATCAGGCTGAGAATATACTGGCTGACAAACAAGGAGGAATGCCGCCAAAAAACGACAGCAGCCTCTATCAAACTCCCCCCGTGTGTTTGAGCTGCACCTGGAGGCTGTCCTGGAGCAGATCTGGGGTATGAATCGTGGTCAGCAAAAGTAGTAATGGGGGGGGGGGGGTGTTTACAAAAAAACACAAAACAAAACAACCTAGATTTTTCTGGCTATATGTGACATATATTATATAGGAGTAAAGAGGAGCTACACAATGTGTACATGCTTCCAGTTCTAGCACACCAGAATAACTAAATTGATTGAAGTTCTATGGAAGCCTGTTAATGCGCCATTTGTCTCAGTTAGGTGTGGTAAAGTAAGAAAACATTTAAAATATGCAGAACAGGGGGTCCTGAGAACCAGGATTGACAAACACTGCTCTTTAAACACAGACGTTTTGTCTCTTATCACAGTTTCAGTGAAAAAATGTATCAGTAGTGATTTTGAAGAAGCAACTGTTGCTGCACAAAAGTCCAAACTCAACTCAGCTGAAACGTGGCAGGAAGACATTAGTGCACTTTTTTTTCATTATTATGTTCTGATAGAGTGTATGTAAAACCTTAGAATGTAAAGGAGTTGGTTAAGCAAAGCTGTATCTCTATGTCAGTACCATATATAACAAATCAGTCACAGTTGCTGTTGGCATTGTTGCAATGAGTATTCAATTCAGTTCAGCTTTATTGCTTAAGTGCCGTGTCACAAAAAAGTCATCTCAAGGTACTTTACAGACAGTCAATTCAAGCCAATGCATTGTGATCCAACTAAAACAGATCCACATTAGTAGATTGTCATGGCTAAATGGCAATTGGGAGATGATCCAGCATGCAGTTTACATCTATGACATTGGCCTATTGACATTGTTGGGAAAGTGGTCTCTGTACATGAGTAATTGATAATTAATAACTTAGCAAATGTTAAGGGTTTTTAGACACTATAATCTTTCAACTGAGTTTTGAATTGCAATGTACTAACTCTGATTTCTTCATTGTTGTATATCATAGGTTTCTGTCAGCTTTGTTTCCTGAAGTTGTTTTTTATTTATTTATTTTTTTTTTGTCTTGCTGTTTTATGTTTTGTGGTTTTATTATCTGTGGCTGTTTTATGAATATGTGCATGCAAAAATTTGTCCACCTTATTTCTGGTGAGATTTATATATTATTTCTTCAATTTAAAAAAAAAATATTATTAATAGCATTTTGACATATTTAAATCATTTAAATCCTTCTGATGGTGTGAAGGCAAATATGGTATTAGATGCTAAATGGAGAAGCTACTTTTATATAATTACTTTGCTTCCCACAAAACAAAACATAATTAAAAACACAGGGCCTATTTTTGTCCTCCAGCTGCCATTTTGGATGACCAGTCTTCATGCGGTCGTGGCGAGCGTCTGGCGCTGGCTCTGGCGAGGGAGAACATCAACAATCAGATGGAGGGTTCCTCCCAAGCAAAAGTGGAGGTGGATGTTTATGAGCTTCAGAAGGATTCCCAGTTTGACACCACTGATACCAGTAAGCCTGCATCCTCGCTTTGTCCTCATGTGGTGGTAATCAACCACCATAACATGCCTGCCAAGGTTACCTTCAGTAAAGCACTTTATCAGGAAGCAGTTCATAGTAATGAAGTATCAAACTTTATTAAACAAAGCCAGTCAACACAACAGCAGGATCAAGTAGTTCATCCATGGTCAGTAAATACATATATGGTTGCCACATTTACAAAACAAAGAGGAAACTACTCTTCAAATAGGGTTACTTTGAGAGTTAAAGGTGCTGATGGCCCTGAGGTCTGTATGTAGCAATATAAACCTTTACAATACTGCAATATGTTTCATAGCCACATATGATTGCATTCATTATGTAACATTTACAGCAAGTCACTTGTACCTATTCCCATCCTATTTTACAAATATATAAAAACTATGGAAAAGTACTTTCAAACAAAATGTCCCAATTGGAAATAAGTTAATCAAAAGTTTTTTTTCTTTCTTTAATGTATGTTTTATATATTTATTTCTATGTTACATTGGGTTTTAGGAGGTTAAAGTTAACGAAAAGGCCCGTTTTTACTGGGAAAAACTCGTTTTAACGTTCCAGTGAAAAGCAAAGAAAATTGGACAATTTATACAGTAAATCTTGAACAGGCCATTATTAACTCGTAAGCTATGTTCACATTACAGATTTTTCTCTTTCTGAATCACTAATGAATAGTCTCACCACAAAATAAGTCTTCTGGAAAAGGACATATTTTCTACATTATGCTTTTGAATTTTTATTTTATCGTTGCCATTTTTATTTTTTTAAGGTTTTTAAAGATTGATATCAAAGTGTCATTTCAAGCATGTCAAATACTGGTGTTTTCTCAAAAGCCCTTGGCATCGCTGTCTGTTGCAACATTAGATGTTATTCTTTAGTGATCAAGCCTATAGCTGGCTGGAGGACAATGGATGGGGATGGCGGACATGAGGTGGTGGAAAGTTGTATGAACCATAATTAACATTCAAGTTTAAGAATGTGGTTGGGTTTAGAATATATTGCTTCATAACATCAATCAAACATCAATTTTGTTGGATAATCATTTTTAACATAAAATTTTACTTTTTTCTGATTCCAAATGATGCCCTCCTTACAAATTTCATAGAAAAGCAGCATAGTGTTTTTTACAGTGAAGACAGGTTGAAGGAAATAAGCACAAAACAGAAAACAAAATAAAGAAATCAACAAACAAGAAAGACATCTAAACACGGAACTGTTGAAAGACTGTTTTAGGGATGTGGCTTTTACTTTGATCACAAAACAGATTAAAATGAACTGCCATCACCACAGGAGGAGACTTTCCAAAGGACAGGCATTTAGGTTTTCTCTCAGAGCAGAACACGCATGTACACATGGGCTGTGTGTATTTCAAGTTCCAAAATAGGTCATTGGGCATCTTTTTTTGTATTGTCAAAAAAACAAAAATAAAAATCATAAAAAAAAAAAGACGTGAAATTTTAAGTAAAAGTTATCCGACTAGATTTTTTTAGTTATTTGCAGGGCAGTGTCTTATTTATTATGGTCCATAAAGGTGTAAAAATATAGTATTTATGTCCATATGGATTAATTAATACAATGTAATTTACACAAGTTTATTTTGAATATGAAAATAAAAAGAAGAAGAAAATAACAAGCATACAAAAGTAAGATATACAAAACATATAATACATAAAATACATATTCGAAAGGGAGTGAGCAGAAATATAACAAACTCCCAACCCTTCTCTTTAAAGAGTAGATAACAATAATAAGCTCCCTGGTTGTTAAAAAAAAAATACATTTGTAATATCTTAAAAAAAAAGAAGGTATAGCGGCTTTTATTTTGCCATTGCGATGAACAAAAATCATTTACTTGTAGTGGAAACCCTGAAAAGGATGCCAAATATGGTATAGTAATAATAATAATAATTATTATTATTATTATTATTATTATTATTTTTGTTTGGTATGTAGAATCAAAAATATTCAAAATGGCCAAAACAGGCTCAGGCCTTAAAGAGTTAAAACCATGTTTTAACTTTATACATTTACACATATGTGACTCCGCATCCTAAAGAAAATGGTAAATGATAGGTTTGATACCACCATCTAAAAATTTTCCTAAATTGCTTGAGGTCCGGGTTTAAATTCTCCTACCACTGCTATGCAGATGACACTCAGCTTTTCCTTTCCTTCTGACCAGACGACACATGAGAATATCAGCATGCCTTGCTTGATATCTCTGCATGGATGAAGGGTCACCACCTTCAGCTAAATCTTTCCAAGATCGACCTTTTTGTCCGTCCAGCACGTATCTCCACAGATAAGCGTGCAGCTTGACTCTATTACACTTGTGCCTACGTCTTCTACTAGGAATCTTGGTGTCATGGTTGACAGCCAGCTGACCTTGTTGCCTTGGTTGCTTGCTCTAGCCGATTTGCTATCTACAACATCAGAAAGATCAGACCCTTCCTGACAGAACACATAGCACAGCTTTTGGTCTAGGCTATGGTCATTACGCGCATTGACTATTGCAACTCCTTACTGACTGGCCTGCCTGCTTGCTCAGTTAAACCTCTGCAGATGATTCAAAATGCAGCAGCATGCCAGCTGCATTTTGAATCATGTAACTCTGCCGTTTTTCACTGGCTTCCAGTGGCACCGCGCATCAAAGTGAAAGCTCTGCTTCTGACTTCCAAAACATAAACCCAAACAGCTCCTGTCTACCTTCACTCCTTAATCCAGAGCTACACTCCCTCTCAACAGTTACACTCTGCCAGTGAGTGACACCCAGCACTTCCACTGCAGCATGGTGCGAAATCAGTAGCTAGACTCTTTTCCTCTGTTGTTCCACGGTGGCAGAAGGATCTACTGAACTCTTTCTGGTCCGCAGAGTCCTTATCTACTTTTAAGGGCAAACTAAGTACTCAGCTATTTAAGGAGCATTTCCGCACTTAGCTTAACTCCTCTACTTGGCGGAATGAGTTAGAAAGATTTGTCCAGCTCTTTGGCACAACTCAGCGCCGAATAAGCTATTTGCACTCATGCCCAAGATGATGTTGTGCCATTAAATTGTGATCTATATAATTATAATATAATAATTAAACAAAGGACTATTGTAGGGAGAGGAAGGGGAAATAAACAAATGCACTGCCTCTAGCACTACACGACAGCACCTGTATCCAACTGGACTCACCGCAGTCTGACTCCCACTTAATTATGATATCCCCTCCTGCTTGATTTCTTGCTTTTGTTTTTCTTACTCCCAGATGTAAGTTGCTATGGAGAAAAGTGTGTGCTAAATGACTGTAGAATAGAATAAAATTATGGGGAAGCAAATGGGAACTCAACTCTGCTGACACATTCACCTGAAAGACTAATTTCCATGATATATTTAATTTTATTTTCATAAGGTGTGTGTTTAATACATTTGATTTTACGATCAACACAGGCAACCCATTGCATTTCTTTCAGCACCATGGACAGCAGGATTGTTTGTGTGTTGTGTGCTGTAAGTCACTTGAATGGCAACCATTTTCATGCTTTTTGTGGCTGTTAAAAAAACTTTCCGTCCCTATATAAGATACTTCTGATTGAATAAGCTGCATGCAGTAGTAGCGCAGTGGTTTTGTTAGTAACCCTGTTTTTGACCACACTGCCATATACTGATATGCTTGTGCATTTAACTTGCATAGTGCCGGTGCACGCAAAGATTTAAGGCTCCCCCAAAAGCCCGATTGGAACCCTGCCTGAGGTGGTTGACTTAGCATGGCTCTATGGCTTCACACACTGTTATAAATAGCTTGACATAGATTTAAAGTGTTTTGAAAATATGAAGAAAGCTCAGGTATATAAACAGCCTCATATTTGAGATATATATTATGGCGACAAATGAGCACAGAACTGCATCAGATTGAAGAAAAAAATGATGTTAATTACTACTTAATGTCAAACTGAAGATGTGTTGCAAAGGAAAATTTGAAGAAAAAAAAAATATTTTTGGGAATAAAAGATGCAAAACATGATATTGTAGTGGAGTAAAAAGCTCATTAAATGGCTATGCAGCCTTTGAACGGCAAATTACCCAATCTCCTATAGAAAGATGAAGACATGAAATTAGCCATGAGTAATCTGACTCTTGAGAGTACAGCTTGGATAGGCTACTAGTAGAATTAATTTGTGATTACTCGTTATTGCAGTTTAGTAAACACATAAAAATACACATAAGATTCACACAAAGTTATGTTCTTTTTCTCTCCACTGGGTTCTTGCTTATCATTTGCAAACATAACCTGGCCAAGTGGAGGTAAAAAAAGAACATAAAGAAGCGCATAGATACATATAAACATATAAAAAATGCTAAACATTGTAAAAGCACAGATCCAATTAAAAACAGTTAACACAAAAATGGCAAAAGTAAGAATAGAATGTATAAAGGTAGTATTAAAAGGAAAGAAAAGAGAAGAAATGTGTATATGTGTGTGTATACATGCATGTATGGGTTCTGGATTTTAAATTGCCACAGAGGGTTATAAAGTTAATCAGTTTTCATTTAAACAAATTTTATTTAACTTTTGCTAAATGTTTTGCATTGCAGCTTTAAATGTTTTTAAAAAGTAAATGTTGCTTAATCAATTACTACCTCTAACTGACCCACATGGGAGGTAGTCACATATGGGAGAAACAGGTCGAAAAACTTATTGACTCGAGAAGTTTTTAAAGGACTGCAAGCTGACGTGAACAACATAGCAGGTCCTCTCCAGTATCTGACACTAATGAAAAAGAAAAGTAGCAGAATTAGCACGCTGTTGCAACTGAAGTGAAATATTGTACCTTAGTTTAATTTAATTTTCCTTTCAGAACATTAGAGCTGTCATTTGTTTTGTTTCATACACTCCTAAAACAAATCAGTGGGTCACTGAAATGAGACTTCTGGGCAATGGTAATGTCTCACAGAAGAAAAAAAAAGAAAAGAGTAAACTAAATTCCTATAATAAGCATTTTTTTTCTCATTTTCTCTCTTAGTGTGTCAGATCCTGCCAAAAGGTATTGTATCAGTGATTGGTCCAGCCTCCAGTCCTGCTTCTGGGTCAACTATCAGTCACATCTGTGGTGAAAAGGAGGTGAGTCACATCTGCTTCTGAGCTAAGGGCAGAAATAAAAAAAAGTCATAGTCAACGTTCATATAACATCACAATTGTTGTTTCTTCATTTATACTGCACATAAATTTTTAATCAGATATAAATTTGGCTCACCCAGTAGGATGGTAAATGGCTTCTTCACACTGGCAAATAATAATAACAGTGAGTTTCTCACTAATGAACAGCGAGAGAAAAAAAAAAAAAGACTTCACCTGTGTGTCCTTGTAGAAAATGATGTGGATGAAAATGGGTCATTTTACAAAGCTTCTCCTACACACTTATTCAATGCACTGAGCTGGAGGATTGTAAAGTACTTCATGGAAATCTCAGGAATTTAGGTTATGGATAAGGGTTTATCATTAATGATGAATCTTACAAGCATGCAGACACAGAAAACATTACATATCCATTACGAAACACAATTATATAAGCATGACTGTAATTAATTTCTGGTTTATAAAATTTCTTCTCATTGTGTTGATACTTCTGATGATACACTTTATTTATTCTTGTGATTTTTTTTCTCGACCTGCAAAAATGTTCTTGCCATGTTTAATTGCAATTTGTTACAGATCTGTTTTTTTTTTGTTTTGTTTTTTATGACTTAAGTACGTTCCTTTAATTTATGCACATCTACACAAACTTTTTTTTCTTTTATTTATTTTTTCTTGACTATTACACATATGGCTGTAAGACAAGACAAGGAAGGTTTATGTTTGGAATATTGTGAAACTCACATGTTCATGGGTTCTCCCCAGGTAGTCCAGCTTCTTCTAAAAGTCCATAATGTTAGGTTATTGGTGACTCTAAATTACCCATGAGTGAGTATAAAAGCATACATATTGTTTTTTTTTTATTTTTTATAGTTTGCCTATAGTTGGCCCTGATTGACTGGTGACCCATCCAGGGTGTACCCTGCCTCTTCCCTAATGGCAGTTGAACCCCCTTCACCAAAAATACTAAACTGGGTAAAACTGAGTAAACATAAATGGATAGATTGACTATTTCATCCAAATATAAGTTTTATATATCAGTCCTGTTTCATAACATGTTAACCTTGATCAACCTTTTCAAGCTTTCATTTTTAGTCAGCAAAAGGTAATACAAATAATAAGCTAAAAATTAAAATGTGCATCTCATTAGTTTCATAGGATAACTAACTGTTATTTTAAGGTTTTATAGGCAATGATGCAAATAGGATCAGCAGCGTTTGGAGAGTGGAATTAGGCAGAGGCAAGGCAAATTTTATTGTATAGCACATTTCATGTATAGGACATAAAATATTTAAAGCATTACAACAGGGAGAAATAACAAATGCATAAAAAAACATAACATAACAAAAGAAATAAAATAAATAAATACAGAAAGAAAGAGCTATGATAACATAGGTAAAATGCAAGAAATAAAGTTTTCCTGTGGGGAAAAAAAGGATTAAAACATGATCAAGATTAAAAATTCAAGCTTAAAAGAAACAGATGCAGATTTGGACTTCTAAATAAAAAAATTATAAAAAAAAAAAAAGTGAAATGCAGAAGAGAACATGTGGGTCTTTAACCTGGATTTAAATAAATCCAGAGTGTTTCAGCTGATCTGAGGCTTTCTGGGAGTTTCTTCCAGGCATTTGGAGCAAAGAAGCTGAATGCTGCTTCTTCATGTCTAGTTCTGACTCTGGGAACTGATAAGAAGCTGGAGCCAGATGACCTGAGGGTTCTGGTAGGTTCATACTGGATCAAGATGTCAATAATGTATTTTGGTCCCAAACCATTCAAAGATTTATAGACCAGCAGCAGAACTTTAAAGTCAATCCTCTGATAGACCGCCGCCAGTGTAAAAACCTTAGAGCTGGACCGATGTGGTTCACTTTCTTGGTTTTAGTGAGAACTGGAGCAGCTGAGTTCTGAATCAGCTGCAGGTGTCTAAATGATTTTTTAGGTAGACCTGTAAAACACTGTTACAATAATCAAGCCGAGTAAAGATGAAAGCATGGACTAGTTTTTCCAGGTCTTGCTGAGACATCAGATCTTTTACCCATGATATATTCTTAAGGTGATATTAGGCTGATTTTGTAATTCCCTTGATGTGTTCCTCAAAGTTAAGGTCTGAGTCCATCAATACACCCAGATTTCTGGCCTGGTTGGTGGTTTTTAGTTGTATAGACTGAAGCTCTGTGGTGACCGTTAATCGTTTCTCTTGGCTGCAAAGACAATCACCTCAGTTTTGTTTTTGTTTATGATATTACAATTTGTCCAAAAAATGACTAAAACAATTATCTTGAAAGGCTAATAATTTACAAATGTGTAAATTATAGCAGTATGACTGTTTCAACCTGGTTTAACTATCATCTTGTTAAGCAAAATTGCTATAAATGAGTAAAACTGGTAAAATAAAGCATTAAACAGGTGGAAAATAGCTGTACATTTTGAAAGTGAGACCTATAACTTCATTCTACTGATTTTAGACAGCGTTTCAATGAAATACAGATTCTGAGTAATATAAGCTCAATCACTGCCATTTATTTGTAGTTTGATTCCATTTCAAACATGATGAATTGAATTATGTAAGCAGCTCATGTGGAACATGTGATTATCAGTACTTACATGGCATATTTATTAAAACAGTCACTTGCATGTGCTTGTGTGTTTGTTTACTTACTTGACAGCTTAGCTCTCAGGCTTCAGGGTATCAAAGCTTTTTGATTGATTTTTAAAGGGATAAACTTGTTGAACAATTTTCATGCTTGAGTGACTCAACAACAGCTCATTTTCACCACCCTTCTCTATGAGCCTCTTATAATACTGGTTTCTCAGCTTGGATTTAAAATAAGCTCTCCAGATCAGAAGGAAACCCAGCTGAGCTAATTACAGTTTAACGTTTAAATCTCAGTATAGGTGTGAGCTGGAGTTATTTCACTGAGGAGCTGATAAAGCAGGACATTTGTCCTCTGACTCCATTACTCCTTCATCACAGAGAGTAATAATTTTTCAATTTATCATGACAACATGCCTGTCACAGGACTTTTGCTCTGTGGAGCTTAAACTAAAAGGAGTTTTAAAACTTCAAATTAGTGGACAAATCTCAGATTTCTTCTTTAAACCACTTAACCTCCCACTTCTATCCCCCACTTTTTTTTTTTTTTTTTTAATATCTGTTTGCAACGGTTATTTTTCTTTATTTTCTTAAAGATCCCATTATATGCTAAATTGATTTTCTAAAGGTTTTCTAACAGTCATGTGTGTCCTCCTAGCCTGTGTATAAGACCCAAAAATGAGAAAATTCTGTCTCCTCTCTCATTTGCTTGCTCCACGTTTTAGAAAATGTGTGCTCAAATGAGTGAGTCCGAGATCTTTTCCTTCATGACCTCACAAAAGGAAAAAACACTCCCCTGGGTAGTGGATACTGAAAATGTTTTTCTTTTCCTCTCTCTCTGTTGATATGACCTCAGCTTTATTATTTTTTCCCTATCTCTTTTATGATTCCTTTCTTTTGATTTTTTTTCTCTTATTCCTACGTATTTACACTACATTTCCGTTGTTTCCTCCCATTCCTGATATATATTTTCCTTTAATCTGACAATTCAAAAAATACCTATTTAAAATTATAAGAGATGGCAAAGGTGCAGGCTGTTTTATAAACATAAAAAAAAAATACTGATTATGTCTGATTATGTTAAACTTTATATGCTATGACAACACTTGGCTGTGATGTTATAGATTTTTTACCATATCTATTCTCTCTGCTAACTGTGCTAATATATTTTATTTCTTTCTAGTGCTTTTCTCCCTGGGATTATTCATACGAAGACGGCCCAGACATTAACCCATCATCTTGCCTCTACCTCCCCTTGTTTCTCTTTCTAACTCATTCTCCTTCTTTCTCTCCCATTCTCTCAGATCCCGCATGTGAAGATAGGTCCAGAGGAAACCCCAAAGCTGCCGTACCTTCGCTTCGCTTCAGTGACGCTCTACCCGAGTAATGAGGACCTGAGCCTGGCAATCGGATCCATGCTGCGCTCCTTCAGTTACCCAACGGCCAGCCTCATCTGTGCCAAAGCTGAGTGTGAGTGTGTCATTTTCCTTGCTGCATCTTTTTTTAACCCCCTCGGTTTGATGCTGGCAAAGCAACATCGTCCACTTCAAGGGTGAAAATGGTTGGTTTTAAAGCAGCTGCTGCTTTTCTGGTGACTTCATGAACTGAATTGGAGTTCCTGCTTCATTATTCACGCTCTGCATGTTTTCATTTCTTCAGTGCTGCTCTGCTGGAATCAGATACTTGACAATGTGCTGAGGGAGTGAATACAATGCACCAACAGTTGGAGTTTGTTCAGAGCGAGTGGGCATTCTGGAGTCTTCACTGATGTGACCAGGCGATAAATTTAATCTGAGGTCAGGTGTTGCCAAAACAGCTTTCAACCTGCTGAGGCCTGCACTCCACAAGACCTTTGAAGGTGCCCTGTGGTACCAAACAGCAAGACCTTAGCAGCAGATTTCTATTTTAGTCTTTAGAGTTAAAAATCGGAACCATAGTTGGTGTGATTTATTCCTAAAATTCCTGCAACATACTGTGGCTGTTTGATGATTAGCCCCCAATCAGTAAACTGTTGACCACTGAGCAGAAGAACCTCACAAACTTTGCTGCCCAATCATCTGCTCATAACCACGAAGTTCTTTTCAAGGTGATTCAGATCTTTCCCTTACAATCTTGAAATGACCCTAAACTTTGAAATTGAGCAAGACATGCATTACATCATCTCTGGGAAGTCATAATGTAAAAGCTCATCGGGTTGTATTCTTCAAAGCAAAATGTTTTTCAGGGATTGTTGAACTAAATGGAGCAGAAAGGTAGAAACTAAAGGTGGAAATATTCTATAAAGTTATGAAATGATGTGTCTGTATTGTGATATTATGTGACAAATAACCAACACAAGTCATTGCAACCTTTGACTTCCCAGTTGGGAAAATTGCCTCATATATAGAGAGGTGTCTGGGGTCATTGTAAACTGCTGGAGTTTGTTATTAAGAGAGAAAAGTGACTTTTTCCAAGTTGCAGTTTTGCCGTAATGGGCTGGTAGTTGGGAAAATCATAGAACAGATTTTGTGCTATTCCTGCTGGGAAGTCACTGTTTACTGAAGCCAACATAAAATAACACTGTTCTGAAACTATTCAATTAAAATGTATTATAATTAATGATTTAAAGCCTGATTTCTGATTGCTAAAACTAATTTTATTTTACTATTTTAAGCTTTGCTAGCTTTGCATTTATCTTATATTTTCTTATCCTGCAGTTTATAATCTCGTTGTACTGTTGTATAATGACAATAAAGGCATTCTATTCTAGTCTTCTTTTCATTCATTTACCTTTAATCCATTGCTTTAATTTGTTGGATTTCCTTTATTTGATCAATTTCAAACTCTTCTTATCTATTTTTTCTTTCAGTCTTTTCCTTTCCCTATCTACTACTATTTCTACTCGTTTCTATTCACCAGTTCCAAGCTCCCTCCTGTTTTCCCACCTGTGAACTCACTGTTTTTAGTCTTGAGTGGTAACCACGTCTGTTAACTGCAGGATTTAACAAGCCTGTAATGCAGCCATCAAAGATGTCTTCGGCCAGTTAAACGCAGTAGGGCCTTTATGAATGCTTTATGGGGGCAATTAGATGTAGCAATCCTGCTTTTTGTTTTCAGGAACAGGCAAAAAAAAAAAAAGTACTTCAATGTTGCTAAAATTGTGATGATACTGGCACAACAGTTGGTCTTAGTATTATTTTAGTAGAACTGACATCTTTTTCATGTTATGTATTTTTTTTTTTTTTTTTTTTTTAGTTGTTTAAACATCTTAAATCAGTAGACTAACATATTCCAGTGCTGTTGTGTGATAATGTTGGTGATATAAAGATAAAACTGAAGCTGTCAGCTAAAATTCTGATCAATAAAAAAAATTCTAATTTAAATTTAACTCATGCATTTGCATAAATAGAGAAACCAGTAAATGATATTTAATACTTAATCAGTGAAATTTTTGATTTGTAGATTGTAACAGCGATAAAAATAGAGATAACGATTTTAATAGTAAAATTAGATATTCCTGAAATGCCACAGGAACATTTCTTTGTAATTTTCTATTAGGTCCAGCTTAAAATGCTGCGTTTCCTGGAAAATGGTACATTAGCTAACAGTGCAGCCCTATTCCTATGACATATACAGTGTTCATTATATTGGCATAAATATGAGTTTCATTGCTCTCACATTTACAAGATGCTGCTAGTTGCCATGAAAGCAGTAATTTTCTCTTTGTCATTTCTAACTTGATATTTGCTGCTTTCGGGTGTGTGGGTTGACTGGATGTTAGAAGTATACTGTAATTTGTGAAATTTATAGAGTAAAAATATGATTTCTTGAATTCTGAGGCATGTTTTCAGACAATTGTTTCCAAAAGCCATCATTGTCTAGAGAATCTATGTATTTAAGGATGACAAAACAAATTAATCGGTTTTCAGCTGAGAAAACAAAATAATTAAAAAGATAAAGAAGGCAATATGTTGTTAATAATTCTTTGATTTATTACACAAAATGTGTGCGTGAACTGGGTTTTGCACCACTTTTTGTTCTTTTGCACTTTGACATTTTAAATCCTTAGGAATAAAGCGGTGTATTAAGGAAAATGTTGTACATAAAGCAAGAAAATTGTTCTGAAATGGATTAAAAAAAAGTGGATTTGGATTTAATGTAAATCTCTACATTAGGCTAATCTATTCACAACTGTTTGGACATATAGCACCAAATTTATACTCCTAAGGAGAGAAATTATTGGTGTTGCAGCATAATCACCCAGTCTGTTTACTACCACTTAGGGCTTTGAAGCAGTGATTCATCACTCTAATTGAGCTGAGATCCAACAGTATTATAGTTTTTTTTGCTTTTTTTTAAAAGTCAGAGCAATAATTTATACACAAAAGATGTTTAGTTGACTGATTTGCAGATACGGGTTGGACCTGAATGGTTTAAAAATGTTAACTTTTCAGGCAAATGGTGTTATGCTTTTGGATGTATTACCATATACTCATGCGACTAAAAAGTTGAATTAATGTCACTGTTTTCTTGCCCTTTAGGCTTGCTTCGATTAGAGGAACTGGTCCGACACTTCCTCATCTCCAGGGAGACACTGTCAGTACGGATGCTGGACGACAGCTTGGATCCCACCCCTTTGCTGAAGGAGATCCGTGATGACAAAGTGGCTACAATCATCATTGACGCCAATGCTTCAATATCCTACCACATCCTCCGGAAGGTATGAAAGCCCTCTTACTGAGCTGACTGTAGATATGATCACAGCTGTTTTCTAGAAAAGCTGTTGTGTGACCTTCTTCAAAATCTGCAATGCTTTATTTTTTACTCACATTCACATCAGAAGCTTTGTTACCACAGATTTCACCATGAATGAACAAATACCTACCACCTGGGTTAATCCAAAGAATGGTGTATCTAAATTATTAGGAAAATTATGCCATAATATGAGGATATAAAAATGTCAGAGCCTGTCATTCAGTGTAATTCTATTCCGTTATTTATAGGACTAATCTATAGCAAAAGTTAACTCAAGACACTTTAAAGATACACTCCACTTCAATCCCATTATTACATCAAATTTTCTCTACAGTTTAGTCCCCTGTTCTAATCATGTACAAGGCAACAGTTGAGAAGAATAACTGCTTTTGAACAGGAAGAATCCTCCAGCAGAATATGTGATAAAAGCAGCAGTCTATCTTCACTGCTTGGTAGTTAAAAGAACAGGAAAGAGAGGTTGATGAGAACCACTTGATGAGAGCCACTAGGCCAGACTTACCTAAAAAAAAAGACAAACGCAAGTTAATGACAACAGTGATGGCCTGTATTCACATGTAGAGAGTAAAGAGATGTAACCAATTGATATTGGGAAATTCCCTCAGAAGCCTGGGCCTAGAGAACCGTATAAAGGACGACTGGTAAGACCATGCTGGCTCCAACAATAAGCTTTATTTTTTAAAAAAAGCTAATTGTTCAGCCTAATCTTTTTTGAGTTTTTTTTTTTTCTTCTTGTTCTTTCTAAACCCCAAATGAGATCTGGTTCCATAAGAGAGCCTAGAAAGGTTCTGGATTTAACAGATATAAAATGAAGATTTGTTAAAAATTGAAGAAATATTACCTTTCCTGTTAATGCTTGTCAAAACCCTAGCTCCAGTATGTTGGACCAACTGGAGGCTTTTTAGAAATTTTTTGGGACAACCCAATATTTAGCAATTTCAAAAGTAACTAGACTAACATGGACAAACGTTTCTACATGACTCAAAGACAGAGTGTTCACTATTCTTGCAATATTACATAGGCAAAAGAAGGCAACAGCAGAAACCGGTTTTATACACAAGTCAAAGTAGCTCTATTGTAGTGAAGTCATGTAATCCAGAGTAACATTCCTAAACAGCCTCTTCCTGAGGTTTGCAGGAACTAAAGCATTAAAGGGAGTTAAAGTTTAGATAGCAGGGTCATCCAGACCTTTGTGCCTTTAAGACTTGCTTGTAATCGGTCAAACTAAGATAAGTAAAGCTGAATAATCATCTGCGTAGTATAATGGAAGCATGTACAAAGTGAAACACATGGGTCCAAGCACATAACCCTGATGAACTCCATGAAGGAAGGAGGAAAAATAAACAAGACATAATTTTAAAATATTTTGAAAATACTGGTCAGTTTTAAAGGTAGATAGAATACTGCAGGTATGCTTGAACTCATAATCTTTTTTTTTTCTTTTAAACTTATTAAGTATTCATTAATAGTTACATGTTTATGTCACAAACTTTGCCACCAGAAAGGAAAAGAACTTATATTAAGTTATTTAATCGCATGCAAACGAAGGATTTCTGAGTGTTAAAACGTATAAAATTAATATGTTCGGATTACACCAGAGGTAATTCATATAATGTTTTGGATATGACTTACCTTTAAAGTCTGGGCCTCATTTTGATATTAGCTTCACACCTGTTAAGATTTGAGACTCTCGTGCAATTAAAAAAAAAACGTCTGGAAATAGTAAGAGTTTAAACCCCCTTATGTTGTAGTTCTTGCTACAAATCATATATTTAGTTGAGATCCCAGACACAAATTCAGATACATAGAGAGACAAACTTTTTGATGTCACAGCTTGTATGTGATCTACTCTGTGATGTGTCTTGCTGTAAACACACCAGCGGGGTCTAAACTATTCAAATTTGTGTGATATGATCTCATTTCTTATATTTTATCTCCCAGCATGATATTACACAGTTTTATTTCAGAAAGATGTAATTCTCACTGCACCTTTTGGGTCTGTGAAGTGACTGTGAATTCCTCCTGGGACTCTAGGAGTCTGAACAGTGCTACTACGCTGTGTACAACAAATCTTTTTTCTTGTTTAGTTTGAATGTGAGTTCTTTTTTGCTGTTTAGTCTTTCCAAAACCCATTTCTATATATAGAAATGCTATATATGAAAAAAAATTCTAAAATCAGCTGTAATCAAACCCCTGCTAAAAAGGGACAATCTAGACAAGACACAAATGAGCAACTACAGACCAATTTTAAAATCTTTCTTTTCTAAGTAAGAATATTAAAAATCTATTTTTTCATCAGCTAAATGCCCTTTTAACAGAAAACTGCTATGATGTCTTCCAGTCAGGTTTTTGACAGCATCACAGCACTGAGACTGCTCTGACCAAAGTCATTAATGACATATGTTTAAATTCTTAAGTCTCTAAGTCTTAGTCTAATTGGACCTCAGTACTGCATTTGATACAGTTGATCACAATATATTTCTTAAACAACTGAAAACTGGGAGGGCCTCTCCGGTACTGCACTACTCTGGTTCAAATCTTATTTAGAGAGTAGAAAATACTTTGTGTCAATAGGTAATTTTACATCTGAGCATACAACAATTACATGTGGAGTTCCCCAGGGTTCCATCCTGGGGCCTTTTCTGTTGAACATCTACATGCTCCCTCTGGCACAGATCATAAATAACAATAAAACAAGTTACCATAGCTACGCAGAGGACACACAGATATATATTATAATGTCACCAGGAGATCAAGGCCCTGTAGAGGCTCTTGGGAAATGCATTGAAGAGATTAACGACTGGATGTGCATGAACTTTCTCCAGTTAAACAAAAACAAAATCAAGGTTAAGGTCTTCAGAGCGAAAGAGACACGGTTAAGTGTCAACACAGAGCTTCAGTCTATACAACTAAAAACCACCAACCAGGCCAGAAAACTGGGTGTATTGATGGACTCAGACCTTAACTTTGAGATACACATTAAGGGAATTACAAAATCAGCATACTATCACCTTAAGAAAATATCAAGGGTAAAAGATCTGATTTCTCAGCAAGACTTGGAAAAACTAGTCCATGCTTTCATCTTTAGTCGGCTTGATTATTGTAACAGAGTCTTCACAGGTCTACCTAAAAAATCAAATGCAGCTGATTCAGAACTCAGATGCTCCAGTCCTTACTAAAACCAAGAAAGTGGATCACATCAGTCCAGCTCTAAGGTCTTTACACTAGCTGCCTGTTCGCCAGAGAATGGACTTGTTGCTAATTTATAAAGATCTGAATGGTTTAGGACTAAAATACATCAGTGACCTCTAGACCCAGTATGATCCTACCAGAATCCTCAGGTCATCTGGATTATGTTTTCTATCAGTTCCCAGAGTCAGAACCAGACATGGAGAAGCAGCCTTCAGCTTCTATGCTCCACATGTCTGAAACAAACTCCCAGAAAGCCTCAGATCAGCTGAAACACTCAGTTTATTTAAATCAAGGTTGAAGACCCACCTGTTTTCTGCTGCATTTCAATAGTTCTTACTAGGAGTCAAGATCTGCATTTGGTTCTTCTACCCTGAATTCTTAACTTATTTCTTTATATTTATTTTTTATGTAATGAATTTTATCTTTTTTAATTTTTGTTTTTCTAATACACTTGTGTTTTTCTTTGCACCTTGCTATAATGTTTTTATGTTTTGTGTAAAGCCCTTTGAATTGTCTTGTACATGAAATGTGCTATACAACTAAATTTGCCTTGCCTTTCAAACACAGGCTGGTTTCTAGCCAAACCTGCAGATAGAGATGCAGATAGTGCATAGAGGTTAGAACAGCCTCAAACTCTATTACGACATTTAACTTTTGGCCAGGTGCAGCGTCCCTTTACTTCTTTGTTCTTGGAACATGAAATGGTAAAATACACAATACACTTCCTCTGTTACTGTGGTTATTATTATTATTTTCAGTAAAGGTAAGGCTCTGCAGGCAGACAGGAGGACAACGTAAGCTCAAAGTGTGTGTGTGTGTGAAAGGTAATAACACAAGAACTCTGCAGGTTTTGCAGTGTGAAGCTGACAGTTTAAATCACCGCTGGCAGTGAACATTTGTACAGGGAGGGCTGTCAGATCCTGCATGTGAAAAATGACCAAATAAGTACAAGGCAGCAATCCAGATTGACAGAATGCACACTTTGTTGCAGAAAACCTACTGTGGGAAGCTTTATAAACACATCAAAAGTTTTTATGATAGAACAGTTTAACCTTCCAGAAATTATAATGCAGATGTTTAATTCAGTTAGATTTAGCCAAGAAGAAACTGTAATGTCTAGAAATAAAGGTACTTTTTTTATTTTAATTTTTCAGTTTTTTTCGTTTCTCTTTATTCTTTCTCTCTTTTCTGCCAAAGTTTTAATGTGATTTGGGTTATTAAAAAGTAGGGTGGAACAGTTCCTAGAAGAAAATGTAATTTCATTTTTTAAATACAGTGTGACTGGTCTCTTACCATTTTATATTTAAGAAATTAAAACTTTTTCTCTTACTGTTCTTTTTCTCTTTTTTTCTTGTAACCTTCAGGCAAATGAGCTGGGGATGACATCAGCCTTCTATAAATACATTCTCACCACCATGGTAGGTTGTACCCCTTTGTGTTATTTATTTTATTTTATTTTACCTTTATTTTACCAGGTAAAACATTAAAAAACAGATTCTTATTTGTAATGTTGATTTGGCAAGTGCCTGGAAAACACTTAACACTGTCCCATAGGGTAAATGGAAAAAGAGGAGACCTCTTTCTTTAACAAACATCCACTTGTACTTGTGTTTTTCTCCTTGGCCCCTCTTACTCTTCTGTGTTTGCATGCATTTCCTTTCATGCCATTTAATTTGTTTATTTAAACCTTTTTATCCTTCTTGATCATTCCTGTGCCCTGTTTTTCAACAGCTCTGTGATTTTGTTGATGGTCGTTAACAGACCTGGCCCTCTAGGATAAAAATTAATTGTTATTCATGCTTGACATACATATTCTTGCATTCATTTTCTTGGCTCTGAAATGCACATTTGATGATTTCTAAAGCTTTCACTCCTTTTGCTTGTCTTTCATTTCTGCATCTTCCCTTTGCTGGAAAGCACTGTCTCCTTTTCCTTCATTATAACTTCTCCACTTATCTTTATTTAATGTTTTATCCCATTTTCTATGTCATTTAATTGCTTTTGTTTCCATTTTCCTTCCCACTCCTTTCTTTTTTGGTTTTTGTTCTGTCTCTCTTTACCTAAATGTCTTCCTATCCCTTAATGTAGTCCTTTGTTTTATTTTCTGATCCAAATTATTTATTTATTTTAACTTGCCTTAGTTTATTACTTTCTTCTTAGATCTTTTTTCTCTCTCTCTGTTTCAATTTCATTCTGTTCTATTCTGACTCTTGACATTCACTGGTCATATATATAGATTTTTTCATCTTGTCATCACAGTCTTTGTTGGTGTGGTCTACTTTTTTTGTTTTTACATCAAACTAACATATCTTCTGTTTTCATCAATGATGCATGCTGGTCTTGCCGCTGTTTGTCATCATTATAATTTTACTGTTTGGTGTTGTGCCCTTGCATAAGGAGGCTTCATAAATAACAACTCTTCTTGATCTCTGCCTCAACTATCAACACTGCCATGTCACGGGCTTTACCAGGTCTAACAAACCAAGAGCAAAATCGTCATTCTTTTTCTATACGGCGAACCCTGGAAATGGACCAAAAGAAAATGTATTCCTCCACCTCACTTCCACACACATCAATGACCTACTGCATAGCCATATATAACCTACCTTTAACTTTGGATTAAACATGCCCAGCTGGCTCTCTGGATGTCAAACTGCTGAGTCCGTCAGCACCACAGGAAGATGTTTGAGTTTAGAGAGGATTGAAAGTGAAAATATAGATTAATGTAAAAGGTGTCTAATTTAAACATAAAGTGAAAAGTTGTTTGTATGTATGTAATGCCGATTTTTGGACCTGTGATTTGGTCAACATTTGGAGCTTTGTAGTCTTTCTGATCATGTTCTATAGTCTGTCCACTAAAAAACAATGCTCCCTTTCTAGAAGGAAAAATAGGTACCAATGGTAATATTCATGATCCAAGCAGAATGTGAGCAGATGAACCTTTAGTACTGTTTGTCTTCAAATGACACATGCTGATGAACAACCTGCATAACATTAATTTTATCTGCCACATATGACAGAATTCCCAAAATCAATGTTACCTCTAATGCAGTTTTTCTCAATCCAGGTCCTCAGGACCCACTGCCCTTCATGTTTTAGATGTGATCCTACTCAAACGCGCCTTATTCAGATTAATGAACTTCCTGATTAAGTTCCCTGCAAGCCTGTTAATGAGCCATTCATTTCATTCAGGTGTGTTAAAGTAGGGTTACCTGCAAAACATGCAGGGCATTAGGCCCTGAGGACCAGGATTGACAAACACTGCTCTAATGGCATCATTTATATCAGACATATTTAGTTACGGTCCACTTTCCTGCAGGTTTTAGATGTTTCTTATTTAAGCACACCTGACTCGGATTAATAGGTCATTGACAGGCTTCGGCAGACCTTGAAAACAAGCTGTTAAAGAGATCAATTTAAATTGATTAAAATGTGTTGAAGCATGAAAATATATAAAATTCTGCAGGATTTAGACATCCTTCAATTGTGCCAGACCCCAGTGATTAGGCATTTCCAAGTGACTAATCACACACACACACAAATAAGTATTTGAACACCTGAGAAAATCAATGTTAATATTTGGTACAGTAGTCTTTGTTTGCAATTACAGAGGTCCAACGTTTCCTGTAGTTTTCACCAGGTTTGCACACACTGCAGGAGGGATTTTGGCCCACTCCTCCACACAGATCTCCTCTA
>JBAMHW010000019.1:21859170-21869509 GCA_037177495.1 Rhadinocentrus ornatus | reverse complement strand
GTAGGGATGGTGTTCTTGGGATGGTACTCATCATTCTTCTTCCTCCAAACACGGTTAATGGAATTAAGACCAAAAAGATCTTTCTCACCAAGCAACAGATATATGTCTGATAGCTGATAGCATAAATGCATGTTGTGGCTCTGTTCTTCAGGAATCTTAAATTTTACTAAGACCTGATATACATTTTGATCCTATTGAGCAAATTTTGTTGTCATTTTTTCTTAATGTAGTACTTTAAATGTACAAAACTGAAATTCTTTTCCTCAAATAATTACTCACTTCTCAAATTTGCAGCCATTTTAGCTGTACATGATTGCTTTCTAGATGCATGAAAAAAAATAATGAAAATGCTGTGTATAATAGGGGTCTGTTGGGGCCCAAAAACAATTTCCTGCCCCAGTGCTTCTTAAGAGGTTACTCTGGGCATGTGGTCAATATCCCAGAATGACTAAAAGCCAGGAAGTGAAATTCAAAGGGCAGAGCTCTCATAGTCTAGGTGAAGTAATCGGGAATTTTGTTGATTTCATCTATCAATTCTTGAAGATATACGATGGTAATGTTCTTTTGGGAAGGAAATAATCTTACTCCTACAAGGTTTAATCATTGCTCTTTAAAAATCAGAAATCTGAGCCATGCTGAAATTGTTGCATCATCTCCTCATAGTTTCCCAGCCTGAACTTGTCCTACCCTAAATGGCTGCTAAAATTCTGCTTCTCTCTAAATGAACATCAAGTGTAAACTGTGCTGCTGTCACATCATCACTGGTGTCCTTCTGGAATGCTGTCGCAGTGTTTCTTCCCTCGGCAGTGTTGGCCTGCTCCCTGCAACCCGGCCAGCCAACTGCTCTTTGTCAGTGCTGGCAGGCTTACCGTCTGACAGCCGGCCTGGCTCCTGCAGAAATTGATTTGGCATCCAGAGAGTGCAACAAAAACAATGACAGCAACAGTTTGCCCAATGGCTGGGACAATGTTAAGAAAATAAGAGAGAAAGAGAGATTTTGGGGAAAGGATATTAACCTTACAACAGCTGGACAGAGAAGGTTCCAGAAGAGTATACCATTTTTAACCTTGATGTTGGTGGAAAAAAAGAAAAAACAAGCCTCCCCTCCAATCTCCTCTTACCCTCTAGACATTGTCTTTGCAGACTAAATAGCTTCTGTGCCAAAGAATTTTATAGAAAAAGAAACGCAGCCAAACACTGATGGTGACAGCCTGCCTGTCCAACACTGGATGACCGCTGACCAGGTGTCTTTTTAAAGTTAGACATGTATAAATATATTTTATGCTTCTAATATAAAACAACAATGCAGACATTTGCATGAACAATGGACACATCCACAAAAGAACTACAGCCAGACCCATGGTGTCAGAAACAGTAGAAAAACATGCATTTTTTGCTTTCACTCCAACAACCTTGGAAAAAAGTTTGCAAACAGGGTTTTGTCAAAGATCTCTGATCACCGGGAGCTTATCTTTTAAGCATTATATTTAGACTTTCTGCTGCATGAAATTGAAATTCACTCCAGGTAATTGCTGTTTGTGTATCCATGTTTGCACTTTCTATAGGTTTTGTTGCTGCTGAAATTAATTTGGTGTTGAATCAGTACAACAGCAGGTTTACCGACTGGCTGTGACCGTCTTTAGAAAACAGAAAGGGAAAGATTTCTGAAACAAAGTGGCACAACTTTTAATTTTCATGCCCAACATCTGGATATGAAGCTGCCATCTGTACAGCTCTTCCTCTGCCCATTTACAAGGTTTGTGTTTAAACCCAGTGAAGATTAAAAAGAAATTCAGACAACTTGTAAGATTCTTTTTTTAGTTCATACAAGTGACATGCAGGATAATGAGACTCCTGAGAAATGACATGTTCAGAGGACCAGAGATCAGCTGCTTTTTCAGTCGCTCATCTCACAAAAGTCTGACAGAAGAGATTTGCTCCTGTAATCATTAGCTGCCTGCTTAAGCTTGTGGTTTTCTCAAGGTGTAAGCAAATATTTCTTTCTATTTGATGGGTTGAAGTGCTTAAAACCAAAGAACATTGTTTAAAGTGGAGTGTAAAGACAGGATATGCGAACTGTTTCATTCACAGACTGAATTTTATTAAATGATCAGTGTAAGATAAATATCTTTTTCTCAGATGGGAATGATACAATGATGTGTCAGGAAAAAAAAAAAGCCAGACCCTGGGAAGGAGCAGATCTTTTATTAAAAAATATTACTTTGGATCATTTTGTCTGGTTAATGCAGGTAATTATGGATGGTTGAATGTCATGCAGACTGGATCAAAAGGAAAATTAGAGACTTTTTTCATTGTGTTTCTGCCCATGTAGGTTAATGTGTACACATCTGACACAATGGTCCAACTCACTCAGTCAGTATTAGCTGGAACAGAACTTAAATGTGAAATGGGAGGAATTTTTCTGTTTTATCTTTAGTCTGAATCAAACACTAAAAGAAAAACACCCTTAAAGATGGAGCGAATGAGAAGTGTTAGTAGTTGGAGTCTTACTGATTCCATGGGGTATGGGGTGGACAGGTGTCTTTATGCAGCAATTGACCTCAAACAGGTGCTTCTAATTTAGGATAATAAGTGAAGTGCAGGTGGATTTTTTAAAAGTGGACCCTCAAAGGTCTTTGAGGGTCAGAATTCTAGCTGATAGACAGGTGTTCAAATACTTATTTGCAGCTGTATCATACACATAAATTGTTACAAAATGATACATTGTGATTTCAGAATTTTTTTTTAGATTATGATGGATGGAGCGAATGAGAAGTGCATATTTATACTCAAGCACATTATCATCACTGAATTCAGTGGCGCTTGGAAATGACAACTCCAGATGTGGTGTTTTGTTTCTTTTCCTTTTCTTTTTAATTCATTTATTTATTTTTATTTTGTGCAAAAGTGAAATTACAATATATACAGTGTGTGTGTGTGTCTATACAGTGCAATTGTGTGATGTCCAGTTGTTAAAACAAGGAAAACATTAAAAAATAAAGTTAATTAGAACAATAGAAATGCTGATGATAAAAATAAATAGTTTGGTTGCATTTCTGTATGAAAAAAACACAAAACAACAGATTTTTGTGTTTGTGTACAGGTGCTCCATACACCTTATGACAGAAATATCTATAAAAAAAAAAAAGTGTACTAAATAAAAAAAACAAAAAAAGACTGCTCAACAACAATAAAGATAGAAAATAATCATTGTCATTACCACTACTATCCCCATCACCACCATCGTTATTATAATAAATGAATAAATAAATAGTTTTGTTGTTGTGTATCTACTCTGCTCGCCACAGCCTAGAGGATGTCCCCAAAACAGGCCGTCCATCAACAAGGAAAGATGCCGCAGGTCCCAATGTTTGTTTGCTTTCCTGTATACTCCAATTTCCTCACAACTTAGACCACATGTTTCATTGTCGGCATGTGTTGCTAAACACAAATCCTGCAAAGACCAAGCAAACAGTTTGACTATGGTTTGTTTCAGCAGAGGAGCTCAGTGTGACATCAACTCGCCTTCAAGGACTATTTGAAGTTCTTTGAAATTTCCTATTGTTTGATGTCCATTTTTTTCCCTGTCTCTGTGCTACCATGCTCTGAATTTTAAAATGAACTCGATATCATGCAGTCTAGAAAAAGAAAACCCCAATCAGACTGTTCATTTGTTTCCATCTCCATCTTCCTCTCACTCTTCTCTCATCTGTTAGTCATTAAAGATTTTTCCCAGCTGTCAGGTTTAACTGTCATTACTTCTACATGTCACAGTGTCTACTTTTAAAGCAAATGCTGACAAACTCCCTTATTCTTTCTCTCCTGCCTCCATTTTTTCTTCTGTCCTTAGGATTTCCCTCTGCTCCAGCTCGATGATGTGGTGGGTGATCAGTCCAACATTTTGGGCTTCTCCATGCTGAATCGAAGCCATCCTTTCTACCTGGAGTTTATCAGGAGTCTGAACCTGTCTTGGAGGGAAGGCTGTGACATCAGCCCATACCCAGGACCGGCGGTGAGAGACTGATAGTCGCTTCAGTGTTTAGAAATGTTCTTTCATGGAGTTATTGTCTGATTCATAACCTCCATAAACACAGAATATAAGACTAAAATGTTCTCACCTAAAGCTGCGAAGACCAAGATGTCCTGACATGAATGGCTTGCAAAATCTCTTAAAACACTTGATACTACTACTTAAATTCGCAGTGTGATTGTATGTTAATTTTTTTTAAAATTCTCTTATGTATCGTTATCAGTCATTTTTAATCATATTGTTTAATTTAAAACAGGATTATCCAAGTGAAAATAACTTATAATCTTGGGATAGCAGGTCTGAAGATACTTTGAGGTTTTAATATGCAACAAGCCTCTGAGCCACATAATGTGAGTCCTCTTAAAGAAGCTGCTGCCAGAAATGTTTGATTATACAAAGTTCAAGTAAAAACTTGTAACATTTCAGTTTTTTATTTCATTTTGTTGTTGTTGCTTACAGAAAACAGAAAAAAAGGAAACACAAATTGGTGTTTACACTTTCCTTTTTTAAAATCTGACCTTCTTTGTCTAGCAGCAGCTATACATAATGATACAAATTAATTATGATTATACCTTAGGATAAAATAAAGACTTATCATGAGCTAAATTTGTGAGATGATAAGGTAAATAACACCACACAACAGGTTTGAATCGATGCTGTCTCTTTTTTTTCTTCTCCTTCATAACTAATAGGTCCATCAGAGTAAATCTTTTCTGTCAGAGCTGTTTGTCTCATTTGCAGCACTGATATCAAGGAAGCAGTGGCATTGGCTTTAATACAGAAAATAACAAACACATTTGTCAACAACTGAAAACAGCTTTATTACTGCAGAAACCTTTCCACTGGGAGTTTATTTATTCATATTTATCCAGCCAAGGTTTATGAAGGAGGTAAATTGAGTCCCAATTATTAATATTTGATTTAAATCAACCTTATAAATTAATTACAGTCGAGATTATCCCTATGACCACCATCCTTATGTTTAGGCCACGTGTGAAAAATTACACATTCATAATTAAATGAGTGTATCTCTGCAATAACGAGGTTTACTTAAATACTTTTATAGTTAAAGTAAAGCGAGGACTCCTATTTGTTAGGGAGTGTATGTGTTATTGATGAAAAATAAATGAAGATGGCATATATAACAGAAATGAAGTGTCAGACCTAAAATAAAAACAGTTTTAAGATAAATATGAATATTATTTTTGAATGATGCATTGGTCACTCTATTCATATCAAATCATAGTAAAGTAGAGGATATGAACATCATCTCTGCACAGCCTTCTCTGATGTAGTGGAGTAGAACAAAATAAGTGGTTTTAGCAAAGAAACAAACAAGGTCACCAAAATGGCTAACACCATCTGATCTCAAAGTCCCCTGATTGTAGTCCTCAGACTTTTAAATATTAATTTAAACAAAAAAGACAACGTATTTTTATTGATTTTTTTCCTTTGAAGGGCAATTTTCTGATTTTGTATTGATAACATTTAAAACTACTCATTAAAGTAATACAACTATAAATTAATCAATATCCAAATGGTTCATTTTACCACTATTTTGTTTGAGACTGGGACACATGATGGAAAAATTGTATGAAATTGTATGAAATAACCATGTCATTCAGATTGCTTTTATCGGTAAAAAAAAAATAAAAATCTACCAAATCTTAAAATAATGTAAAGTAGACTAGAATATTCCTTCTACCCATCTATTACTCATATTCTATAGAAATCAAGGTCTATAATCTATATTCTTTTATCCTTTTCTGTCATAGTTACAGGGTGAGAGACAGACATTGTTACTGCTGTGCAGCATAGAAGGAAGTTCTGTAAGACAGTAACAGCTGCGTGTTAATTTCAAATTTACTACTTTATCGCACCTAGTCTAGTTAAACAGCCTTCTGGGGTAAGTGACTCATGAGAAGGAACCTTTTTTTTTTTTACTAACTTGACAGGTTTAATGTTAATATTATTTCTAAATGAAACAACAATTTCTAGTGTTATGATATGACTTTAATCCACCTTTTTCTGTCACAAAATTCATATAGAGCAAATTTCTTCCACTTAGATATTTAGTCTAGTTCTCTAAAGTAGGAGTCAAGTAACTTTTAAAATTTTGAAGATTTAAGGAGATACTGTGCTGGAGTATATATTATAAGTATAGCATATTATATTGGCAAGCAGATTGGACATGATCTCAGAGTTACAGATTGATTTACTCTGAATAAAGTTACCTGAAGGTGACATGTGGGAGATAGAGGAAACAGCCGTGGAACTAGACAGAAAGATTATTGAAAGCTATCAATTATTTCCCACACTTCTTTTATCTGTTCAAACTGCAATTAGTTATTGTCATTCAGTGCTGAAACTATCGACTTGCTGGAAGCCTTAATAACACTCATTCATCCGTCTTTTTTATCAGCCATACACAGATTGTGTGGGTCTGCCTATGCACAATTTATCTGATTCTCTGAGTGTTAGTTTGACTGACAACTGCCCAAACAAACCAGAACATCACACTCTGATAGAATCGCTGAGTTGCGTGAACTGAACGCAGCTCATACCAGTAGTGCTTCATTTTTCATACCATAATCCTGCTGTCTTCACCTCTAAAGCAACAACAAGCCCATTTTATGTGAATATTAGCTTAAAAATAAAAAGACAGAGTTAGATATGGAAATCTCTATAAACAAGAATGAGCTATTGACATTGTTGTAACCTGTTCTAAAAGCTGCATCTCTACAAAATCAGAAGTGAAGCACATAAATGCCACAGTTATTTTAGTGTAAGTGTACCCTCAAAAAATTTGCCATTTGAAGAGCTTGAACAGTACCGAGGGTGCCATCATGAGTAAGCAGTTTCTCATATCACATAGAAGCTTCAGAAGAACTTTATGTTGATACAGAGCTGCTAAGCAACTTTAAACTCTTAAGACCAGAGTTTTAACTAGGCTGGCATTTCAGATTTATTTGAGTTATTTTAAGTTAGAAGGAATCAGTGTAATGATAGTAAGTTTTATGGTGCAGCAATGTGATGTCCATGTATGTGGATGTCAGGTTTTAGGAGGAAAACTTTTTCTCTGCTTTACCAGTTTTTTTTTACCAGTTTACTGCTGGCTAGTGATGCTAAGTTGTGTGACATCAAAGCTTGAATGATGAACTGATTGGGCTTGAACAGATGAGTAATTTTGATTAGCTCAGTAGTCCATAAAGATTTTGGATGCCCTGATCAGATCAGATCAGATACTCTGCTGTGAAAATAAGCTGGCCAAATGAGGAAATTCAGACCACAGATGTTAAAACACAAAGCTGTTCATTATGCAGGGAGGGTTCCACCCCAAATCCAGTGTCCAGAGGTTATACATAAATGGCCCTTTCCCACTAGTACCCACGTAGCCCAGCCCAACACCACCCCTTCCAATTTGTAGGTGTTCCCATCAGGATTTTTCCAGGGTGAGCAGGTATATTTTTAGCACCAACTCCGTCAGGGTTCAGAGGTCCCTGAAACAATCCAGCAACTCACAGCAGCATGCAAGATACTGGCAGGCAAAGAATACATAACTAGCATAGTGTACAGAAACATCTGTGCAGAATATGGACCGAAGACCTCTAGATCACAATAGAAAACATCTCCCAAGGTAATGGAGAGTGAGAGAGCCAAGATATTATGGGATTTCCAGAAACAGACTAACAAAATGGTGGTGGCCAACCAATTGGACAGAGTGATGATGGATAAGCAGCAAAGGAAAGCTGTAGTGATCGATGTAGCCATCCTGAACAATGGCAAAATTAGGAAGAAGGAACACGAGAATCTAGAGAAATACCAAGAACTCAAGGAAGAGCACCAGTAGTACCAGTAGTCATCAGAGCACTGGGAGCAATGATCCCCACACTGGAGAAGAGGCTCCAACTAGCAACTACCAAATACCTGGAGGAATATCAGACATGAAGATCCTAGGAACAGCTAAGATACTGTGCAGCACCTTCAAGCTCCCAGGCCTCTGGTAGAGGACCCAAACTTGAGATGATCAAACAGCCACCCTACCCACTGAGGGGAGAGGGATGAGGGAAGACTTTTGTATAACAAAGCATGCAAAAACTGCAGTTTTTGTATTGAAAGATCTATCAAATCTTAATATAAATGTTTTTGTGATTTGTCTTGCTATTAAAATCACCTACAACACCAGCATGTGGCCAGTCATTAAGAAAAACTTATATTTTGAAGGTCACAGTATTATTTTATTGGTGCACTGAAATTGTAATTTTAAAATGTTATTGACATCCTGGGTTCTATATTTATGTTGGAGCTAATCAAATGCTTTGTGAAGATGTAGAATTTTATGAGACTTCATGAAAGGTTAAGTGTTGCTTCATGAGGCAGAGCAGACTGGGTTTAAATAGCACATAAATAGCACTCAGAAAGCCATTCGGCTGTGGGGAACTTAGAGGTAAGTTATCATCTGGAATTGCAGAGTAGTTGGGTGTTTTGATAAGATCGCAAGGAAAATGGAACAGCCAAATGATTTGCAGTTTAGATGTTTATTTTTTTTCTTTCTTTATGCCTAGCTGTCATCAGCACTGATGTTTGATGCCGTTCATGTTGTGGTGAACGCTGTGCGGGAGCTGAATCGGAGTCAGGAGATTGGGGTAAAGCCCTTGAGCTGCACCTCACCACTCATCTGGCAACACGGAACCAGCCTCATGAACTACCTGCGCATGGTAAAAACACACACACATGTACATTTTTCACATGCTATGTCATTAGAAAAAAATGGACTCATATCATTCTTTACGACAGGTACTCTCAACAACCATCTGAACAGTCTGTACTAGACCTTTATAAAGCAAACCATGTATAACGCCTACATTGGTCCACAGCACACAATGTCATACTTTCACAAACTTTATCACCACTATGTACATTTTGGCTTAAAATTCCCTGCATATGTCCGACAAAATTATAACGTCTCTGTGTTTTGCATTATGTGAAAGTCTCACAAAAGTAAGACACTTAAAGCCCTCTTTATTACGTAGGATACACCTGTTCAGTTGCTCGCTAACATGGCAGCCAATCAATGCATTTTGTCATGTAGACATGGCAATGACAACTTGCTGAAGTTCAATCTGAGAATTGGCATGTGGAGGAAAGGAGATTTAAATGACTTTGAAAGTGACATGGTTGATGGTGTCAGACAAGTGGTCTGAGTATTTAAGAAATTGCTGATTTTTAAAAACAACCATCTCCACTTTTTACAGAGAATGGGATCTGAGGCTACAATTCACATAGTTTCACCAAAACTGGACAATAGAAGACTTGAAAAACGTTACCTGGTCTGATGATTTTTTTTTTTAGCTGCAACATTCAGATGGTAGGGTTGAAGTTTGGTGTTAACGACATGAAATCATGGATTCGTCCTGCATTGTATCAACATTTCAGACTGGTAGTGGGGTGTAATGGTGTCATAGATATTTTCTTTAATCGGCTCAGACCGGCCCATATCCGAAGATGTACATCACTAATCTTTGAGCTCCCTACAATGTGAATGTGAACCATGCAACTGTGTGTGTGTGTTTCTCAGGTAGTTCTTATCATTAAACCTTGTTCCTGCAACCGTGTTCCTCCTGCCTCTTCAGCCTGCATGTGGGTCCTCATTTCCGCCTCAACCCATTACAGAACAGTGAGAGTAGACATGTTAAAGAGTTCCATAAAGGCTCATTTGTTAATAAAATTAAAAATCTATATTCCAGCATATTGATGGATGTTAGAGCAACATTAATCCTACTGTGTGTTTGATGGAGAAAGAAAATGGAACAGACAAGAAATGATGGATCAGATAAAAGCTATTTTCAGTTAAAGTGTAGAAACAATGTCTCTGTGTCTGCTGCGTGCTCTTTTCTTCTGTTATCTTAACAAGGTTTGTCTCAGCCAAGTTAACTTTTGTTTTATTTTTATTTTTATCTTAATTATGCAGTCAGGTCCAGAATTATTGGACTCTCTGGTAAAGAAGCAAACAGCTGCATCAGTATTAACATGTACTTAAGTGTAGGCTGAGTAAAGAAAGCATTTTAAAAGTATCCAACTATCAGCCCACAACTAGGAATCAATAGGCTTTAAAAGCATTTAAATTGGGAACTCTTCGCTGCTGCAAGGAGCTGAGTTGCACAGCCATGTGTTGTCTTCAGTGTAAGAAGTTCTCTTATTGGCTATTCTGCTGCCTGCAACATCCTCCAGCATGAGCGGTTTGGCAGTGGGTCAGTAATGGTGTGGGGTGGCATTTCTTTGGGGGGCCGCACAGCCCTCCATGTGCTC
>JBAMHW010000019.1:21843657-21857975 GCA_037177495.1 Rhadinocentrus ornatus | reverse complement strand
CAGCCCCTGTCGGAACGGCAGTTGACCAATCCCAGAAGGCGAGGGCGGAGTCGAGGAGGAGCTCCTGCCAGCAATCACCCGAATGGAACCAGCCACAGCTGTTTCCAATAATGTCCAGCCGGTCAGGCCAAGGGCCGTAACAAAATGTAATGCCTTTGGTTCAGATCCCTTACCTTATTTTAGTTTTGGAGGACCTGTTGATTTCAGCATAAGCTGTTATATTTGCAGCTCAGAACAGAACTGATGATGAGATTCAATAGATGCAAGGAGAGAGGAGGATTGTATATATATATATATATATATATATATATATATAAATATTTATCCCACTGGCATCTCTCTCTTTTCTCCTCCTTTTATTTTCATATCTATTTGATTTATTCTCATCCTTCTTTCCCCCTGTTTGTATCCATCTGCCACTTCTTGTTTTTTCCATCCACTGATGATGCCTCTCTCTCCATGTTGTTTTTGTAGCTTGCAGTGCATCACTTCATCATCTCTGCACTGTGTTTGGCAGCAACCAGGGACTTCTCTCCCCCTCTCTGTCTCTCTCGCTCCACTGTTTTTGGGATATAATTCATCTTGAGTCATGCACACATGCACACTCATTCATACTGTACACGCACTAGATTACACGTAACTCACATGAACTCAGGAAGAAAATGCATGCTCGGTTGCACACGTATCACACAGGTCTCTTACTTATTTGCACAATTTTGCAAACACACATTCCAGCAGCTCTGTCACTGATCTGATGAAGTGTCTGTTTTCTGTTTCTATTTCCATCATGATTTTTTATGTGTATGTTTTCATCTTTTCATCCTTGTTTTCTTTCTCAACATCTCTAAATCAATATCATTTATGTCTCAGGTTAAACTAAAAACAGTTCTAAGCCTCTCATCCAGCTGTAACTTAATTTTTTACTGCAGTCATTGAGATTCATATGTCTCTGCTAGTTTGCATGCAAAAGCATCTGTCTAAGTAAGTATTGCATCTCTTACACCACAGTGATCGCTGTAACTTTTGAGCTGGCAGACTGGGAACATTTTAATGTCAGACAGTTGCAGTGACTCTTTCTGCTGCAACCTAAAGTGTGGTTTGACTAACAAGTCTGTCAAGAAGTTAACAAAGTTAAGAGGAGCAAACAAGCCCTCTTTGTTTTCAACTTACCAGGAGTTTCAGTTCAGCCCCATCTTAGCACTGCCAGAAATTAATTGTTATTAGTCAAGAAGCAGCCTTGAGTGAAATCAGTCTCTACGGTCTAGCACATATTTAGTCTCCACAAGGAGGTCTAGACATTGCAGCATTTGTATAAAAACAAATAATAATGGGTTAGATATATAGCACTCTTCAAGGCACTCAAAGTGCTTTAAATTGTATCTATTATTCACACACTCCTTATTGATACTTGGTGATGGTAAGCTACATGTGTAGCCACACCTGCCCTGGGGCAGCCTGCGAGAAGCATGACAGCCAATCCAACAACCACTGAACATTAATACTCATTCATGCACCAGTGATGACGACACTGGAGGCAAGGAGGGTGGAGTGTCATACTCAAAGACTCAAAAAGAGATTAATTCGGGGAGTGGGATTTGAACTGCTAACCTTTCAGTTACTGGACAACCTGCTCCACCACCTGAGCCACTCCATATGCATGTTTTAACAATAGAAATTTTAAATGCTGCTATATCTGAGCCATTGTCAAATTTTTATTTGCCGTAACATGCAAATTTAAGATAATTTTTTTTTATTGGATATTTGATTTTATTATGGTTTTCCCAATGTCAACTAATTCCGATATACTGTCCAGAAGGAGTTTTTTTCTTTTAGATAAACTTTGTTATAACTTTAGCATTTAAGCAGCATTTAAAATTGGGAAAATTACAGCCTTAGCAGCTTATTTATATTAATTCAATCAGGACTTCTGATAAGCTTACAAATATGAAAAAATGTCTCATCGTCTTTTCTTTTTTGTCTGTGCTCAACAAGTTGTAACTGTAAACAATATACATGATGTTGATACAAGAATCAAATGTTTGTGTAATATACAGCACCAGTCAAATTGTGGACACACATATTACTTGGTATTTCAGACTGTCACCTGTGGAGATGTTGTCAGCATTATTATTGTTTTCTGACAGAACCCAGAGAGTTGTCTGATTTATAGTCGTCTTGTTTCGGGTTTACAAATAAGTCATAGATTTCTCTATGATACAGAGACCATCTCGTTATGTTTGTAGGATCCAGCATTGTAAACTCCCCAAATTTATGGTTAAATATCAACTTCACATCAGTTCATTAGTATTCTTCTGACTAAGCAGAAACACACACATAATTAATTAATAATTTGACTACTAATGGACTACTAATTTACCTTTTAGCTAACAGGTTTTTATTCTATTTCTCATCAGGTGGAGTACGACGGTCTGACGGGTCACATTGAGTTCAACAGCAAAGGACAGAGGACCAATTACACTCTGAAGATCTTGGAGAAACACCCTGCAGGACATAAAGAGGTCTGAGGACAATCAGGGTCAAGCAGGAGGCAGACAGAACAGAGATTAAATTAGCTTTAATTTGTTCCAGATTGGATATTAATTTGATCTGTTCAAATCAGCAATAGGGTTACATGTGAAGTGCAGGAACAGGTTCACATGAACACATTACTGCTGTTCATGTCAAAGCATTTAAATTAGAAACCCTTTGCCACTGCAGGGAGCTGCGATGGACAGCCAGATATTGTTGTGACTTCAGAGTAAGAAGTTCTTATATTGGCTTGTCTATACAGTCAATACAAACAGACTGTCTCTGTGGGCCAAATGCTTGTTTTTTGATTTTATGTCAACATTCAAAAGGTCATAAGTCATCAGTGGTTGACACGGGGTCATATGTGCTCAAAGGTTTGAGCGGACAATAATTCCTTGTTTACATCACACTCTAACCATTGAGAGTGACTTCAGAGTATTTCCATTGGCAACACTTTGTTTTTTGTCCTGTTTCTTTGAACGTATGCACATTTTTTTCTTGCACAAGACAGATTTAAAAATAACAAACACTAAACGGCTGATTGCTGTGAAGTTCAACCATCACATCTAAGCTCCTCAGAGGATTAGTCACTTTCCTTCTTGGACCGTTAAGGGTTCACTGAGGAGATTTTCAACTATACAATTAAACAACACTAAAAAACTTTTTTTGTTTTTGTTTGGTTTATTTACTAAATGCTGACTTGAACTAATTAATAGTAAGTATAAATTATTTCCAGAATAACCAGATAATCAAATAAAATGAAATTCAGTGTAATCTATAAAAAATTTAAATAAAATTGGGGCATATTTCAGTAATCATAATTTCAGAACACATCGGATTAACCCTTTTGGTATGAAATTATAGATATTTGAACCCTTACCTATTGTTATACTTCTAAAATGAGATTTATTGTTCATTCACACCCATGGAAATATAAAAACTGGAGAACAGCTTCACCCTTATTTGGTGCTGTTCTTTAGCTTTTGATGACCAAACACATTGATATTCTATTTAAAAAACAATAGAATATGGAAAATATATCTTGTCATTTATAATTGCATTTTTACAACAATGAAAAATTGTTAAATCTTCAAAGAAAAATGACATTTTAACCTTATCACAGAAGTCATAAATACATGGAGGAGGGAAAAAACCCACAAAAGCAAAAATAAAATTGTCATTATTGTATAAACAAGTTAGAACAGTTCAGTGTTATAAAAACTTCTCAATTGTCAAAAAAGTGAATAAATTTACTAAATAATTGAAAAATACAAAAATACAAAGTAAACAAAAAAAACATTTAAAGAAAAGAGATGAGTTCACAACAAAAAGAAATACACATCAATTGAAAAAATAATTTATGATTTAAAGATGGTCAAAAAAGAAACTGGTGAGCAACAATCAAACAAAATGGGAAATATTACAAAGAGAGGTATGACATGAATCACAGCAGTCAGTAATGTTGGGTTTGAGACAGTCGAATTCTCTAAAAAAAAAAAAAACGTATAAGAGTGAAACGTACACAGATGGAGCTGGTATGAATTGTGCTTAGCGTCTAAACGATCGATCATCATAACCCTACCTCACCTTCTCAAACAAATTTAACTTTTACTGTTCTACAACAGTCTGTGGAGAAGAGTTAACCAGACACCTTTTATCTAAATTATTTTTCTCCATTAAACAGACCTCAGGAATTCCTCCCAAAACTGACTGGGATGGATAGGTAGAAAAATGAATGACATTCATTTAATAAACTGTGCCTTATCTGGAAATGGCAGAAAAGGTGAGAATGGACAGAAAAGTACTTAGATTATTAAAAGCTACAAAACACACAATTTGCATCCATCCATCCATCATCATCTCTAAAAGTAACTTATGGCCTCGAAGAGCGACTTGTTCAAATTGCAGGGGGACGACACCACCTTAAGACCTTGAGAAGAAAAGTCATGAAGTAAATGCAATGTGGTTATGCTTGAAAAATTATTAGAGGCTCATAATTTCAGCAAATGTATCAATGTTGAGAAGTTATATGTGTCGGTACAGATTTGTCCTTATTCAACCTGCTGAATGAGACAAAAGGAGGCAGATCCAAATGTCATCGACTTAGTTATTGATTCTGGTGGGATTCAGCTTCCAGTCTGCTGTCATAACGCACTTCTCATCTGTTTTTTTGTGTTTTTTGTTCAACCTTCGTCTTTCTTTTACTGTCTCTGTGATCTTTGACTCTGACTTTTCCCTTCATCTCCTCCCACTTGTCTTTTCTGTCTACCTTGACTATTTGAAAGAATTTTTTTACTTCAAAAAGTAAATAAACCAAAATAAATATATATTTTAAATTATAAAGCAGTCTCGCCCATTTCTTTAAGATCTGTCTCTTTCCCAGAGCATGGTCTCTGAGGAACCTGTAGACCTACAAGTTCAGTTTGGGTAAAATCTGCAACTTTTGGTGCCTGTCTATAAAAAGAAAATTTTTCCAAAGCCCTGAAATTAATCTCACACAGATTTACTTTTCTAATATTGCTGAGATCATTACTAGTTTAAATGCCGGTGGTGTAAGCTCAACCAGATTTTTCTTTTTCTTTATTTTTTTACCCACCCTATATCAGTAGGATTTATTTTATAGTAAGAAGATCATATTTGACATTTAAATGATTAACCAGCTTTCTTGTTCCCCTTCCTGCCACGTCTACAATTGGTCACCTGTGACTCATAACCACCCACACACAAACTTGCACCGTGAAAAACCTGGCTAACAAAAATTGATTACATTTCATGTAAAGAAAAAAAATAAATAAATAAAAAAAATAATAGTAAACAATCTTCAATCAGGTGGAGTTTAATGTATTATAGACTACAGAAGACAATTTGGGTATGTCCTCAGATAACTTGTAAATCTTCTGGGGAAACATTAATTAATTTAATTTAACATTTAACATTAATTTAATTATTTAAACACTTTCTCTTTAGAAACAAAAAAAAAAAATCCAAAAAAATAAATAAAAATAAAAAAAACACATTATTTTTCTTCTAATTCTTCTTCATCCTTTTCCACAGATTGGAATTTGGTATTCCAACAACACTTTGGCCATGAACTCAACTTCCCTGGACCTGAATGCATCAGAGACGCTAGCAAACAAGTCGCTAATCGTCACCACAATACTGGTAACACACACGTGCAATAAAATGAAATGTCAGACAAACACACAAGGTTTGTGTTTCTCATCCATTGAACTAAGTGCTGTTACATTGTCATGTGTTCCTCTGACAGGAAAACCCATATGTGATGCGCAAGTCCAACTACCAGAACTTTCAGGGTAACAATCAGTATGAGGGTTTCTGTGTGGACATGCTGCGAGAGCTGGCAGACATACTGAAGTTCTCCTTCAAGATCAAGCTGGTGGATGATGGCCTTTACGGAGCGCCAGAGCCCAATGGCAGCTGGACGGGAATGGTAGGAGAGCTGATCAACAGGGTGAGTGGAGAAGGTCATTTCAGGCATTAATATGAAGAACCATTTCTCCTCCAACTGCACTCTGTTTATCTGGATCTGTTTGATTTTTAAAGGGCTGCTATCAGTGTGTAATCGACTCCATTAAGTTGTAAAGATTGACATAGAAATAAATTTCCAGCACTGTTGTGAATGGATCATCGTCAGTGACCAAAATTCCTCCAGACATAAGCTTATTTTCATCTGAGTGGACTCAGTGGCCTCAAGTGCAGGGATGACTGCACTGCAGCAACTACATGGAAATTGTGTACTGTCTTCTTCTATGTTTCTTTTAAGGCGTTACTTATCCCAAACAGTGCTCTTATGATGGCACAATTGTGGCAGCTATCATATATGTGGATGCATGGCAGGTAGATATATACAGTAAATAGCTCATTCTAAGTTAATAAAAAACCTGTTGTTTTTGTAAAGTGATTAGATACCAATAAAGATAGTTTTTAAATGGATATTTAATTTTTCTGTCAGTGATCTTTGATTTTGTTACCCACTGCACCTTTAAGTGAACCAAGATAGTCATAACACTAGCCTATTTGACATATCCAGGTTATGTAAACAGCAGTTCTGAAAGAAACGTCTCTAGAAATATAAAAAATCTTTCAGTTATTTTGATAACTAAGGAAGGATTTTCTAAGCCTCCCCTGAAACTCATTGTAGTCATCCCATGAAAGTTCATCTCACACAAAACCTCTGTTAAGAGTGCAAATTTTTTTGGTGAGAAGCTTGTAAAATTGAAAATATTAAACTCCAAGCACAAAATTATGTTTAAAGTGCTTAAACTACTTTGCTAAGACAAGATTTTTAAGATGTGCACAGAAACGCTTGAAACACCTTTTTGGGCATGTCAAACCAAAGCGTAGCAATCTTGCCCTTGACTCTAAAGCCATGGCATGCAAATAAAAGGTGTAAATGTATAGGCAAATCTACATTTGTCAAAATTGTCTTGTATGTATGGACACAGACTAAGGCTGCCAATTATGATAGCTGGATACTCGAGTGGCTGTAGGCGATTTAACAAATGCGGCGACCATACAATCAGTTATGGACAACTCAGAACTAAAAGACTAGATGATGAGCAGAAACAAAAACAACAAAAAAAAGTGACTGATCAGAAGAATTTAACATAACAAACCATAAACCAGGTCACATTGGTAATTAAAGTTATAAAAGTAAAGCTAGAAAACTCAATAAATTCATAAAAATTATATATTTTTTTTATAGTGAACCCTCACATTTGCCTGTAGTTTTTCCAGTCTAGTTGGCTTGCTGCAGTCAGTCCAGCTCTTTTTGGATTCATGTCATCACGTACTCTGTCCTCAACCACCAACCACTCTTCATTCCCTTGGACGGGTCTTCCTTCTGCTCTTCATTCTGTTTGGCAGTTCCCTCGTGTCATCTGCTGCTTTGTTCTCTTGGGCAGCTGCATTCTCTGAGCCTTTTTTTGAGCCCTGTTTTTTTTTTTTGTCCCTCCTGGGCTCCACAGCTGTTGTTCATTCACTGATTGCTGCCTCGGATTTTAGTTTCGAGATATTCCGGGGTCAGTAAAGAACACATGGCTTTGTACAATAAAACTGCAATCACAAATAACAACACCACTAAAAAAACAACAGCTAAAATTCTAAGTACATCAGCTTTCGCTTAATGTCAGCTGGAAAAAACTGCACCATAATTTCAAGCCTCTAAAATTTAAGCTGAGATCTGAGTACCGCAGGATAATGTGGCTACCATTGATTATGTTAATCTAACAAAGAAATCAGAAAGGCACACAACAAAAAAAGGCAAAAGATGTAATAAATGTTGTTCATTGTCATATGGCCTTTATCATATTAAAATGTGACTCCACAGAAAATCTTTCTTATTCAAAAGCAACAAATCAAATCTGGCTGAGCAAACACACACACAAACACCAGCATCCTTTATTGATTTCTCTAACATTGCTTCTGCATTAGTTGTTATGGCAACAGCCGGGGGTGAGGGGTGCAAGGCGTGGGCTTTAAACCGCTGACAGCAACTGTGCCCTTAACTGCAACACGACCGTCAGCCAATTATACAAGTGGTGGAGCGTTAAAAAGATGCTCGGCCCTGAGCAGCACTGCCACAGAGATGCTGAAAACGTATTAAAAAGCCCATTTTCCCCTGTTAGTTGTTTTCTCAGCAAAAGTGGCTCATTTTAAGACCAGTTGAGTCCAATTAAAGCAGAGAATAGCCTGCAATGAAAACTGCAAAAAGAAGTAAAGCTGATAAGGAGAAGCAAGCGTGTGTGTAGTGTATGTGTACTAAAGGGCCATTTTTAGTATTAAACTTCTAAAACAGACACCCTTGAAATATGAGCACATTTTTATAAGGTTAGGAAATACTTTGTTAAGGGTAAAACAACCTTGTAACCCTAGGGTTGCCGGTTCGATCCTCGGCCAAGTCGAGTTCATGTCGAGGTGTCCTTGGGCAAGACACCGAACACCTAGTTGCTCCTGATGGGTCGTGGTGAGCGTCTTGCATGGCAGCTTCCGCCATCAGTGTGTGTGTGAATGGGTGAACGTGATGTATAATGTACAGCACTTTGGATAAAAGCGCCATATAAATACGGACCATTTACCATTTAAAAACTTTTGTTCATGGCTGGTTAGCTCAGTTGGTAGAGCATCAGTCTCTCATGTGGAGACCAGGGTTTGAATCCCCCAGGGGACGGACATTAACACCTTCCAGTTGGGTCCTTAGGCAAGACCCTTAACGCTACTGCCTAACCATTGTTTGTTGCTTCGGGTAAAAGTGTCTGCTAAATGACTGTGATAATAATAATGTTCACTTTAAGTGTAATGTGGACACATAGCGGATTTTATGTTTTCGAATGGTTTCAAACTTGGCCGTCAAGCCAGATTTTGACAGACAACTTTGAAGAACAACATTTTTTTATGGTAAGAATGTAAAGATTTCTTGTTGTGCTAATAGAGTATCATCCTGTACACCACTCAGCGGTCACAAAAGGACTACCTGTGTAATATTCTACACCCACTTTTTCCACCAAAATGGCTCTGACCTGGTAAAGCATGGACTCCATTAGACTTCTAAAGGTGCTGTGCTGACTGCTGCAAATGTTTAGGGTAAGGCATTAAACGCAATTAAGATTAGACTAGTTATCATCTTACCAGCCACTTTACTGGGTTCACCTTGCTTGACCCAGGGTGGACCCCCTTTTTGCACTCAGAACTGCCTTAATTCTTCAGGGCCTAGATATATCAAGGTTTTGGAAACATTTCTCAGAGATTTGCAGAGACACAGTTGCTGCAGAGTTGTTGGCTGCACATCCGTGATGAGAGTCTCCTGTTCCACCAAAACCCAAAGGTGCTCTATTAGCTTGAGATATGGTGACTGTGGATGTCATTTCGAGTACAGTGAACTCCTTGTCATGTTAAAGACACCAAATTGAGATGATTTGTGATATGTTGCATTATCCTGCTGGAAGTAGTCCTGAAAAGATCTTAAAAGTGAGGATGGCGGAATGGATATTGTCGGTAGCAATAATAAGGAAGGACATGGTGTTTAGCAAGACTTTGTACTAAAGGACTCAAAGTGTGCCAAGAAAATTCATGTTTTCAGGCTGTTTGCATTCCATAAAATTAAATTATTAAAATGTTTTTTAGAGGTTGAAATACAATTTTTGCTTTAGGAAAAGCAGCAACTTATTCTAGAACTTTCTTTCTAAACAATCAATTCAAAGACTTCTATTTAGCTGGATTTTTAACAGTGTGTGCAGTTGAATTTGAGGTTTAGAGGGTCATGAGTAAAGACATATGACCATGTACATTATGTATGTTTAGCTATTTGACATAAAACTGGACAACTGTTTGTCATATTAGCGGCTCCTGTACTGTTCAATAAAGGCACTTGTATCTTTCTGCTGTTTGTGAGGAAACCTTTCTTACATAGTGCTTTCCTGAATCCTAACCTAAACCATCATACCTTAAAGCCTGACCCTTAACCTGTCATTCTGACACTAAACATGAAAACAAACCTTAACCCTCAAAGAGCCATTTTATTAGTGAGGTGCAGCGCAAAATCCCACAAACATTGTTGGCTTGTGTTTTTTCAGACCCCACAAATATACTAAAATGCACACACACAGACCCAGAAATAACAGATAATGGTGATGATAATGGTGATTGTGGCTGATGATTGTATATGTGTGTGTGTATGCGTGTCAGTTAGAGGAAATGGGGAACATGGGTGCGCCATTAAGAGGCTAATCAACTGCCTTTTTTCCCCTTTCTAATTATACAGAGCTGTTTCAATTACACTGTGGGATTCCTCAGCATGAACCCACACACACCAGGAAACACACGCGCACACAACTAGCAGGTATCCAATCGATCTTATATTTTGCCACCGAATTTTTAAGTGCATTTTATGCAAATGAAAAACCTAAAACGCTCTCACTCTTTTCTTAATGTTATTTTCTACCTTGATCTGCTGTCTTCCAACCATAATTCGCATGCACATAGACATTTGTTCTCCATGAGGCCTGGAAGTCTGATGAAAGTGGGTGAAATCCATTTAAGAAGTGTGTACTTGTTAATCAAATTAGTGTTAATTAAGGAGCAAAGAGGTGTCTGGGGTCCACATAGTCGCTTTACGATGGATCCCCTCTCTCTCTCTCTCTCTCTCTGTGGACTTGAACCTTAATGAGATTATCTTTCAGCTTTAATATCACTCCACTGTGTTTACCCATCAAGGTTAAATCCACATTCAAATGTAAAATATTTGCGCAAATGGAATAGACAACAGGGTAAAAAATTATAGGCAATTAGCAAGACACCCCCAATAAAGCAGTGGTTCTGCAGGTGGTGACCACAGACCACTTCAACCCACACAAGTGGCTCAGGTAGTGCAGCTCATCTAGGACGGCACATCAATGCGAGCTGTGGCAAGAAGGTTTGCTGTGTCTGTCAGTGTAGAGTCCAGAGCATGGAGGCACTAATGTACCCATTTTTTGGGGGGCCGCACAGCCCTTCATGTGCTCGCCAGAGGTAGCCTGACTGCCATTAGGTACCGAAATTAGATCCTCAGACCCCTTGTGAGACCATATGCTGGTGTTATAGGTGCCCAGGCATTATAGGGAGGTCAAACAGGCACGTGAAGGCCACACACACTACTGAGCCTCATTTTGACTTGTTTTAAGGACATTACATCAAAGTTGGATCAGCCTGTAGTGTGTTTTCCACTATAATTTTGAGTGTGACTCCAAATCCAGACCTCTATGGGTTAATAAATTTGATTTCCATTGATCATTTTTGTGTGATTTGTGTGATGTGTTTAATGGGAATAGTTCATTCAGATATAGGATGTGTTATCTTAGTGTTCCCTTTATTTTTTTTAAAGAATTATATATATATATATATACTTATGCGCTAAGGATAAGGGTAGATGGACACACAAACAAATAGATGAATGAAAAGAAAAACAGTTTAATAGCAAAAATCCACGAATGTGATCAATTCAGGATAACTGTGGCTATGCGGGTGGCTGGGTACCTTCCAACTTGCAGAAACTCAGGTGGCTAAATCCAGGGAACAAAAGGTCATGCAGTCGGCTTAAACTGAACTGAGTGGGACAATATCAGACAAAATTACTCGAAGTCAAGAGAGGAAGGAAAAAGAACTCACTTGTTAGGTGGCCGTACTGTACCGCTGGTAATCAGACGCAGGCACAAGCGCTGAATGAAAAGCACTCCCAGGCTTTTATGCTGGAGCCAAATGAGGAGCACCTGTGTCCAATAATCCGCCACTCAGGAGTGCTAAGAGGAAGAAGGAGCAAAAACACAAATCCCAGCATGTATACATATATAAATATATATATATCAAAGTCAAAGTCAAAATCAGCTTTAATGTCAATTTCTTCACCTGTACAAGACATACAAAGGAATAGAGATTATGTTTCCCACTGTCCCACGGTGAAGACAGGACAGGACATTTCAACACTGAAGTAACCATTAAGAAAATAAAAAGTGCACAACAAGTATCTGATATTGCCCAGTGATAATAAAAAAAGTGTAAAGATCTAAGGAATGAGCTGATCCTAAGGCTAAATGTAACCATAATAATAAGGGGTTCACAGTTTGATTTTAAAGTAGCAGTTGTATGTATGAGTTGTGGTACTATGTACAAGCAAAGAGTTGTGTGGACATCTTATGTATAGAAGTGCAAAGGCAGTCAGTAATAGCGGCAGAGGTGTGCAGGTGTGGAAAGGGGAGAGAGGCATCCTAACTTGTAAATGAAGCTGTTGGAAAGTCTGGTGGTACGGGAACAGAGACTCCTATACCACCTACCAGTGGGCAGAAGGTGGAACAGGTTGTGTCCAGGGTGGCTTGCATAGCTCACAAGTGTGATCGCTTTGCGGGTGGTGTATATGTCCTTCAGGGGGGGATGTGGTGCACCAATGATCCTTCCAGCTGTGTTCACTATGTGCTGCAGGGCTCTCCTGTTATAGTCAGTGCAGCTTCCTCCACACACAGTGATGCAGGTGCAAAGAATGCTGTCTATGGTTCCTCTGTACAATGTGGTCGTTATGGGTGGTGAAGCACTTGCCCGCTTGAGTTTGCGCAAGACGTAGAGGTGCCGCTGGGCTTTCCTTGCCAGTGATGCAGTGTTGGTAGTCCAGGAGATGTCTTTACTGATGTGCACCCCTAGGAATTTGAAGATGCTCACTCTCTCCACAGCTGCACCATCGATGGTCAGTGGTGAGTGTTGCCTCTCTCGAAGTTGACAACAATCTCCTTGGTCTTGCTGACATTCAGCAGGAGGTTGTTGTCTCTACACCATGTGGTCAGAAGATCGACCTCTTTCCTGTAGTGAGTCTTATCGCCCTTGTGGTGATATATAATGAAATATATAGGATATAGTCAAATTAAGAAAGGAATCTCTGTGTTAAGCTTTATTTATGGGATCATTGTTTAGCTTCGTAGTTAAGCTTACTAAAAGAAATTGGTTTGTTCAAAGGTTTGCAGAAAATGGCCAGTATAGCTTAAAACAATTCTCCCATTTTCGAGCTATGTACACTTTTAATCTACTTTTCAAAAATACATCCCTTAAATTTGACTGCTACAGTCCTGCAGTCTTTTTTTAACCTGTAGCTTGTACAGTACAACTTATAACCACTCTACAATGAGATATTTTTTTATTCTAAATATGATCACAGCTACATTTCATGTCCATTAGAGTCAAGCACAGTCTAAATGTTAATGATTGATCTTGAAATAGAGCCAGTATGAACTCCATCATCAACCTAAACAACCCAAACAGGACAAAAACCTCTCATCAGGCACTTTAGGGGCCTCACTGTCCCCTGGGACCTGCACTGTAACAATTCACTGTTAACTTGTAATGCATTCGGTGGCAACTCCTCACCCTTAACAATGGCTGTACAATCAAAATCAATATTTCATTAAAAGCTCCTGATTCTCCACAAAGGTGGTTTAACCATTTGGAACTAAGGTGCTGCCTTTAACTGGCTGAGAAGTGTGGAGTTGAACTGTAAACAGAGGTACGTGATCCAGCTCATAAACTCTAAAATGTCAGCAAAAAATCTAAGTAATCACTCAAAGGAATTTCCTTTACCTTGAAATTCTTAGAGGAAATGAACAACCATTTAATGGATGACAGTGTTGATCACCCATCCATCCATCTATTCATCCATCCACCCACCCATCCATCCATCCATCCATGCCTAACCAAAGTGGAGGCCCAGAGGAAACAGGCCCAAAAGGGAAACCCAAACCTCCATCTCCCAGACCAAAATGGACACACTATCTCTCGAGCAAGTTCTGCATCTGCCCCAGGGTCTCCTAATCTGCTGGTGACTACTTTCATCAGAACTATAGATCCACGAGCTGGAATTTCTCAAATCCATTATATTACCACAAGGATTATATCAACAGGTCTCACTACTTTTTTTTTTTTTTTTTTGCGTAGCATCATCTTTTTACCTTGCTATCTCTAAATCCCTAATGAAGTTATAGTTAACACTTAGACACATGTCTATACATAAAAACTTTTTAAATATGATGTTTTTAATGCCAATATGCCCAAGCTGGCTAAAATTACACAATGGCGGCAGAAAGCATTAGAATAGAATAGAATGCCTTTATTGTCATTATACAACGGTACAATGAGATTAAGCCATCACCAAACAGTGCACAATAGAATTTTTTTTTAAAGTAAATAAGCAAAATAAAATAGAATAAAGGCACATACAAAATGGGAGATGGGGTGCGTAGTCCTGATAGAAAAAAAAA